>JAODAL010051756.1:0-26475 GCA_025379985.1 Phyllomedusa bahiana | reverse complement strand
TCCCGGCGGCAGAACACAGGGAAAAGGGGGCAAAACCAAAAGGGGGCCCTTTGGGAAATTTTTTATTTACCCCCTCCCCAACGCAGGGAAAGTAGGGCAAAAATCCAAACACAAAAGGCCCCAGTTTAAGATCATGGTGCACGACAAATCTGCGTCTCAACACCGATTTTTTTTTGTATGTGTTTCCGGCCCCCAATAATTCTGGGTATCCAAAATGGACTTTTTGGCTCGAGCTCGTTCGCCACCCATCGGGGGTGTTGCCCTTTTCCCCAGCATATTTTGAGGTCAAAACTGAGCGGCCCTTTTTAAAGCACAGCGGGAGGAGTCATTACAGAAAAAGCCCCCGGTTTTTCCCACAGATAATGGGGGATGTTTGACCTTTCATAAAAGATGAATCAGGCAGGGAAATCTTTTTGATTATGTTGGGGCCCCCCAATTTGCCGAGGCCCCACCGTTTTGTTCCCGGGTTTTACTTAAATTTTCCTCTTCAAACAGAAATGGTCCTCTTAAAAAATTTTTTTTAAAATAAATCATTTTTTTACGCAATTTTTTTTCTTTTTCCCAACAGTTCATTTTGCTGGTTTTGCGGTGAGGAGACTGTAAAAGACAGAAAGGTTTCATGACAACCCCCGGTATTCCTTTTTTACTCACTTTATCTTTAAAAAGTTTTCGAAATTGTCAAGGGTTTTGAGGTCATTTTTGCTGGGGAGATACAGCAATAATAAAAGGTCCTTTGGGAAAAAAAAGGGGCTTTTAAGTGGAAATTTTCCTCAAAAATTTTTAACAGTGGCTGAAAAATTCATATTTATAATTTTTTGGGGTCATGTTCCCGTGAGATCCCCAGAAATTAATCATGGTTTTTTGGGAACAGAAATGTCCCCCTTTTAGGGGAAATTTCCCTAAAAAAATTTTTTTTAATAGGGGGGCTGAAAAAGCCCATTTTTATAATTTTTTTGGGGTCAGGGTTGATGTGAGATACGCAATAATTATGGCCCTTTTGGGAAAACCCCAAAAAATTTGGCTTCAAAAGTGGCTTTTTCCCCCTCAAAATTTTTTTAAACTTTTGGCGGAGAAGCATTTTTAAAAAAATTTTTTGGGTAAAAAGCGGGCTTTGAAAGGCAGCATTACAAACGGGGCCCCAATTCTAAAAAAGTTGTTTTCTAACAGAAATTTTTTTTTCAAAATTTGTCCAAAGTGGTAAAGGGGGTCATGCTTTAAATTTTTGGGGGCATTTTGCGTGAATGCAGCTATATAAAAGGTCCTAAAAAAAAAAAGTTGTTTTAACAAAACATTTGTTCTTCACAATTTGGGTCCAAAGTGGTTAAAGGGGTTCATGTTTTTGAATTTTTGGGGGCTTTTTTTGCTGTGACATGCACCCAATACTACAGGCCCAATTATAAAAAAATGTTTTTTTCTAACAGACATTTGTTTTCACAATTGTCCCAAAGTCCCTAAAGGGTGATGGTGCTGTCAGAAACGGAATAGGTAGGACACGGGTCAATGGACACATATTGCAAAATGACTTTTTTTTTGCAAGTTTTTTTAATTTAGCTTTCAATCCCTTTTTTGAGCCCAACCCCATTTAATAAAAATTTAAAAAAAAAGGGGAAAAAAAAGACAGGGTGGGTTTAATCCTATTTTTAAAAAATTTTTTTTCTATAATTAAACTACTAAAAAACTTGCATGTACAAAATACTGGAAAAAAAATTCCTCTAAATTGTAAAGGGGGTACGGGAAAATTTAAACCAGATTTTAGGTTTTTTCAGGGGGACATGGATTTATGGGCCCCGGACAGAGATAAATACAGAGAAAATTTTCCCCTCCGGGCATTTTGATAAAATGGGGAAAAAGGGAATCCCAAAAAAAAGGGAACCTGGGGGGGAACAAAAAAGCTTTTAACCACTATCTCCAAGTAAGCTAAATTTGGGTTCCGCACAAAAGGAGGGGAAAGGGCGCTACCTGACAGGGACATAAAAAATTTTCCAGTGAAACTAAAAGGGTGGTTGAAAGACCCCTTTTTTCCCGGGGCATTTTTAAATGGGGGGTCATGCAGGTTTGGGGGTAAAGTGCCCCCGGACAGGAAAGCCCAATGCCCGGGGGAAACTAAAAGGGTTTGGTTAAAAAGACCCTTTTTCCGGCCCATTTTTTTTAATCTGGGATCATGCGGGTTTTGGGGGCTCAGGGCGGGGCCTCAGGAGGGGGAATGGGCCCTATGCCCCAGTTCAAGTAAAATAAAGGTTAAAATTTAATATCCCTTCTGGCATTTTTTTTTTTTTAATTTTTTTTTTTTTTTTGGGGGGGTGATGAAAGGTTTTAAGGATCAGGCTGTGGTAAAAAACAGGGATAGTGAAATGGTTTTGGGTTTTTTTTTTCTGTGGTTTTTAAACCTAAGTGTGTTTCCTAAGATGTAGCTGTATCCATTTGACAGTTGTGGATTTTAATTCCAGCTTCTCCAGCCCTGTTTGGGTGTAAGAATGAAGGTGTTGTTGCTCTCCCATAGACTTTAATGGTCATCCGCGATCATCTATCATCGATCATCGAATATCTTGTCGATGATGGTCGACTATCGACCATCGACCGATGTCGATAGCCAACGTAATCGCTCAACACTACTGGCAATCTTTTTTACCACCTCACCAACGCATGTAATGCAGGGCACACATACAACACACAGAGACCAGCTTAAGATCATGGTGCATGACTATCTGCGTCTCAACCCCGATGTTTTTGGATGTGTTCCGGACCCAATTGACTTCTGGGTATCCAAAATGGATGAATGGCCCGAGCTCGCTCGCCTCGCCATAGAGGTGTTTTCCTGCCCTGCAGCCAGAGTCATCTCTGAGCGGACCTTCAGCACAGCTGGAGGAGTCATTACTGACAAACGCATCCAGCTTTCCATAGATAATGTGGATCGTTTGACTTTCATCAAGATGAATCAGGCATGGATCTCTGATAATGTTGTGGCCCCAATTGCCGAGGTCACTGATTAGTTGCCGGTCTACTTCACATTCCTCTTCAAACAGAAATGGTCATCTTGAAAAGTGTTTTTTAAAATGAACATTTCTTACTGCAATTTTTATTCTCAGTTCCCAAAAGATCATTTTGCTGGTTTTGCTGTGTGGAGACTGTAAAAGACACCAAGGTTTTATGACAAAAACGTATTCCATTTACTCACTTTATCTTTAAAATTTTTCGCATTGCCAATGGTTTTGGGGTCATGTTGCTGTGAGATACAGCTATAATTATGGTCCTTTGGAACAGAAATGTGGCTTCTAAGTGGCATTTCTCCCTCAGAAATTTTAACAGTGGCTGAGAAGTCATATTTATAATTTTTTGGGGTCATGTTGCTGTGAGATACAGCTATAATCATGGTCCTTTGGAACATACATGTGGCTTCTAAGTGGCATTTCTCCCTCACAATTTTTAACAGGGGCTGAGAAGTCCTATTTATAATTTTTTGGGTCATGCTGATTTGAAATGTAGCAATACTACAGGTCCTATTATTAAAAAAATGTTGTTTCTAACAGACATTTGTTCTTCACAATTGTCAAGAATGGCTCAAGAGTCATGTTTTGAATTTTTGGGGGCATGTTGTTGTAAAATGCAGCTATACTACAGGTCCTATTCTAAAAAATGTTGTTTCTTACAGACATTTGTTCTTCACACTTGTCAAAAGTGTCTCAAGGGTCATGTTTTGAATTTGTGGGGGCATGTTGCTGTGAAATGCAGCTATACTGCAGGTCCTATTGTAAAAAATGTGGTTTCTAACAGACATTTGTTCTTCACAATTGTCAAGAGTGGCTCAAGGGTGATGGTGCTGTCAGAAACAGGAATAGGTAGGACACTGTTAATGGACACATATTGCAAAATGACTTATTTTTGCAAGATCTTTAACATAGCTATCAATCCCTGTATTGAGACAACCCATTTAATACAATAAAAAAAGAGAAACAAAGACGTGGTGGGAATCCATTCTATTTTAAATATGTGTTTTCTAGAATTAAACTACTAAAAAACTTGCATGTACAAAATAGCTGATAAAAATATTCCCCTGAATTGTACAAGGGAAGTACAGGAAGACTTGAACAGATGTAGGTTACCCAGGACAGGTATAGTCAATGTCCAGTTCAACTAAAATGGTGGTTGAAAGACTCCTTATTCTTGCACTTTTTAATCTGTGGGTCAGACAGGTTTAATGGTCTTACAGTGGTAGAGAACAGGTATAGTCTATGTCCAGTTCAACTAAAATGTTGGTTGAAAGACTCCTTTTTCCGGCAGTTTTTAAATCTGGGGTCATGCAGGTTTGGGGCTCATGCTGTGGCCCAGGACAGGGATAGTCTATGTCCAGTGAAACTAAAATGGTGGTTGAAAGACTCCTTTTACCGGCAGTTTTTAAATCTGGGGATCATGCAGGTTTGGGGCTCATGCTCTGACCCAGGACAGGTATAGTTAATGTCCAGTTCAACTAAAATGGTGGTTCAAAGACTCCTTTTTCAGGCACTTTTTAATCTGTGGGTCAAACAGGTTTAATGGTCATGCTGTGGCCCAGGACAGGTATAGTCAATGTCCAGTTCAACTAAAATGGTTGTTGAAAGACTCCTTTTTCCGGCACTTTTTTAATCTGGGGGTCATGCAGGTTTGGGGCTCATGCTGTGACCGAGGACAGGGATAGTCTATGTCCAGTGAAACTAAAATGGTGGTTGAAAGACTCCTTTTTCCAGCACTTTTTAATCTGTGGTTCAGACAGGTATAAGGGTCATGCTGCGGTCCAGGACAGGTATAGTCAATGTCCAGTTCAACTAAAATGGTGGTTGAAAGACTCCTTTTTCCAGCACTTTTTAATCTGTGGGTCAGACAGGTTTAAGGGTCATGCTGCGTTCCAGGACAGGGATATTCAATGTCCAGTTCAAGTAAAATGATGGTTCAAATCATACTGCCTTCTGGCCCTTTTTAATTTGTGGGTCATGCAGGTTTAAGGGTCATGCTTTGGTATAAGACAGGGATAGTGAATGGTCTGTTACTTTTTTTCTGTGGCTTTTATAACCTAAGTGTGTTGCCTAAGATGTAGCACGTATCCATTTGACTGTTGTGGATGTTAATTCCAGCTTCTCCAGCCCTGTTTGGGTGTAAGAATGAAGGTGTTGTTCCTCTTCCTTAGACTTCAATAGTCATCCGCGATAATCTATTATCGTCTATCGGAAATCGCCTTGATAATTGACGATATCGACTATCGACCCGAGGACGATAGTCGACGTAATCGCTCATCACTATTCATAACATATTCGGGGACTTGAAATGACCAACGTAAACACAATTTTAGCATTTGGAATTTTTTTCTTCTACAATGTTCAGTGTATGGGATAATTATGTTATATTTAATAGATTGAACCTTTACATTACCAGTTATGTGTAACTTTTTTATATTTTTCTTTTATTTGTGAAATGGCAAAATAGGGGTGTTTTGAACTTTTCATATTGCTTATTATTTTTTATACTTTTAAAACTTCACCAGCAGCAGTGTCTTAATGGTTAAACAGAAGGAATCAGTGCTACCTCTGATTCCTGCTATTAGCGGCGGGTGTCAGCTGTATTAATCAGTCGGCACTATATACCAGCATTATGAGGTAAGTTTACGTCAAATGTTGGTAAGGGGTTAAAGAATGAAAAATATAGACTACTTTATTTTTTTTCTCCTTTTTAAAAAATGCATATCTGACATTGATTTTTGTTTTGTTTTGCTTTCTTTAATGAGAGCAATAAAAACCTATACAAACATAAAGCTTTATGTTTGTATACATTTAACGAATATATTTTACATAATATACGGATAAGTTAAATGGAGAGCAAAAACATGATGTGAATGGGGCCTTAGTTAAATATGTTACATTCTTATCTTTGGGAGCATCTAGAAAAGAAAAGAAACTTAGCAGGGCAACGACTGTCAAAGTAGGAATCAAATGTGAACAAACCAACCAACTAGCTGCAGAGTACAAAATATCCAAAACCATCTGTATGACCTTGAAAAGTAAAGTGCTTCTATGGTCTATTCTCAAACAAACTTTGGTATTATTAGAACAAAAAAAAGTGTACAAAACAAACATAGGACAAGGCATTTAATAGGTACAGTCCACTGTATCAGGTTGAAGTAAAACAAATGTGCGCAAAGTGGAGGAAGGGCAAAACTTTGTGGAAAAATATTACCCTGATAAGGCTTTAACAAGCAGAGTTATAAATTAAGTAAATAACCAAACCATGAGAAATGTTGAAGGCAAAAGCAAACATAATGGGATTTCTTGTGAAACTTACATCAGGTGAGGCCTAATCAAGGTTGAAGAAAGACAGAGAAGACAAAAAGAAGGACCCTCAGTTATTATGGAAGGAGACTTCCCTTCCAGATAATATCTCCCATTCTCACCACTTTTTCTCTCCATTCCCTTAGGCAATCAACTCTTCCCATTGCCAGCAAAATGAAAGTGTATCAAACGTTAAAATTATTTTATTTAATCTAATTATTGGGGTTTTTTTATGTTAAGGTGCTTTAAATATTTATCTGGTAATATATAACCCCATTGATGAATATTATACTTTATAAATGGAAATTTTCTGATGATCCAGAATATATTAATTCAATTTAGAGTAGTGCTTGAAAGTTTGTAAACAATATTGTGGATCAAATTAATGATGAGTACCAAGGTACCACTGCATAAGTAAATATTTCTACAGTATATTACATAGATTTATGTAAAAAGTAGGTTTAAACCTCTTTATGTAAAATACATACAAAATTATATTTAAATTGTAGAGAACAATTCATCATTTCTCTTAAATATATTACTACTTTATTCCAAGACACATAAAACTAAATAGAAAAGGCACCTGGCTAACCTAAGATACACATTTATAACTAGCAAGCTCAGGACTTAACAGCTATTACTGTTGGAGGGTAATTTGGACAATACACATGTAATATGAAACTTGTGTCGGCCACTGTGTCCTTTCAATAAAGATTATTGTCATTTAAAATCCTAGGCAGTTATGCGACATTACTTTCAGCCATAGTAACTATATCAATTTCTTGTAATCTTCTTAAAGGACATACAACGAGCACTAAGACATTATTTTGCTGTTCATGGAACTGGATAGGACAACCAAGGATGTAACATTACTGTATAGGATAAAATAAGGGGGGAAGACTTTGGAAGATAAATTAACTGTGCTTTTTTATTAATGAATTCTCTAAAGAAGGATGAATCAATAAATAAACCGGCAGCAGCATGGCTCCCAACGCTATACAGGCAAATATCAGCTTCAAACAGGCAGTGATAAGAGATGATTTATCATGTCCATATTTTCATTTTATTCAATGCATTTAAGACTTAAGTAAATTAAATTGCTTAACAAGTATAAATATTCTATTAATATATGCATACCATGACATACAAGACGTCCTTACCTTTAGCTTTTGGTGAAGGGATGTATCTATTTTTTAGACTCTGAGCTTTTCTGTATTTGCTTTTGTAAAGCTGAGGATTTGAATAAAGATGTAAGAGGAAAAGCAAAGAACTCTGTTGAAAAAAAAAGAGTAACATAAGGATGATATTGCTGTGATACAAATCACAAAACAGAGATAATGGTCTATTATTGTATTTTTATCATGGCTTTTTAATGCACAACACAATTACATTTAGCTATTATTTTTCTTAACAAAACTTAATTATAGCCTGTGAAATATCATGTTTGAAAGGTACTGAGAAATTATATACCCAAGATTTATTACTTCATAAACTATTAGCTGCGATAATGAACTCACTTGTTTGTGGACGCAGATACTAAATGGAAGTCATTTATTTTATTTAGAAGGGTTGTTTCCCAATTGTGTTATATTTTAAGGCATTTTATTTTTGCTGTTTGGTAAACAGTGAAAACACATAAAATACAAAACAATAATTCTCCGCAGAACATCAGACAAAACAATGGCATTTCACATGATAATAAACAAGACTTGAGTAAAAGAGCAATAAAATAACATTTAATGCTGAATATCACATTGCACACCATTATTATGTCCTGCAGCTCATATCCAGAGTAACCGCCATGTGCAGCACTGACAGGAGCTAAATGGGCTGGGAGTGACTCAGTAAGGTCCTGGCAGGTTGTCACAGGTATCTGGAGCCATGCTGACTGCATCCCACAGCTGCTGAAGAGCGTGAGGGGAAGGGTTCCAGGGAATGAGGTGGCCCCACAGATGCTTAATTGGGTTCAATTTTGGGAAATTAAGGGAGCCAGGCAAGTACTTTGAAGTCTTGGTCATGCTTTTCCAACCAATGTCAGACATTTCTAGCTTTGTGATATTTGCATTGTCTTCCTGGAAGATCCCATCCACCCCAGGGAAAGCAATCATTATAAATGGGTGTACATAATGTGCAAATATGGTTTCATGCCTACATCAGTTGAGGGTGTCTTCCACATGGAAGAGCCCAGAAAATGACACAAAATCATTCCCCAGCTTGTGTTTTTTTTCCAGCAATGGTTGCAGAGTGTTTTCTCTCTGATATTTCTTGTTTGGATCATCAACTTCCATACATTTCATTAAGTAGAAATGTTCTTTACTGCTGTGAAAGTTGAGGCTTTAATCCAGATATACACAGGATTGAAAAAAACCTTTTTTGCATCAACTTCTAATGTTTCAAATGCATTTATTATTCCACTATGAATCAGCTTAAGCTCCATATAGGGCTAGACCAATATGTCATCAGTATGTAACATAGTCTTATTCACACTGTGCGGTATCTTATAGCAGTACAGTCTTTCACCAGGAGTAAAAATACCTTAGCACCGGGCATTCAGCCTACCTTCAGCTGCTTTCTATGCCTTTTGATTGCACAGCTGTTACAACACTCTTACTTGCATGCAGCCGTCATGTTCATGCCTCTGGATACCATAGATCTTAGGCATAAAAAGCAGCCGAAGGTTGATACCACAGCATGTGAATAAGACTATGTTACATACTGATGGCATATTGGTCTAGCCCTATATGGAGCATAAGCTGTGTTAAGTGTTAAGTAGGTGAGACACCTGCTAAGGACTGTTAACTGCAGTGTTCAAAAAAAAGGGTGCTTTCTATTGTTGGTTAAGTTGAAGCTTTTTCTGCTGATGTGACTTTGTTAGCAAAGGTGGAGAGACCATTAATTTGCTTCAGAGCCCCCACACAGTAGGGTTCACTCAACATTTTTTTACACATCTTGTGGCCTCCTTATTTTCATGGTGAGCTATTCCACTATAGCATGTCAGCCATTGCAGACCTTTGTAGCTGATGTTCACTTCTCACATTAATGACATGTGGTTCTCCACGTTTTTCATGTCACTTATTTATAGCGGTACCATTTGTTTCCACACAATTCACTTTTACATAGTTATATAGTTTGTAAAGCCAAAAAAAGACAGACTTCAATCCAGTTCAGCCTATTGTGCTACAATATTGATCCAGAGAAATGCAAAACCCCCCATGAGGTAGAAGTCAATTGTCCTCATTTAAGGAGAAAAAATCCTTCCCAACCCCAATCTGGCAATCAGAATAAATCCCTGGATCAACGACCCTTCTCTAGAATCCTAGTCACTATAACTTGTCATATTATTACACTCTAGAAATACATACAGGCACTTTTTAAACTCTGTTAGTGAAATCACCATAACAAGTGCTTCTGACAGAGAGTTCCACAGTCTCATTGCTCTTACAGTAAAGAATCCCTTTCTATGTTTATGTAGAAATTTTCTTTCCTCTTTCTGGGTATTGCAGTCCACCCAATTCCTTTTATTATTTTTGTTGTCCGCCTTTGAGACTGTTCAAGGTCTACAATGTCTTTCCTGTGCACAAAACTGTACACAATATTCCATGTGTGGTCTGACCAGTGACCTGTGTAATGGGAGAATGATGTTCTCATCATGTGTCTCTATGCCGCTTTTAAAAACCCCATGATCCTATTTGCCTTGGCAGCTGTTGCCTGACATTGGCTGCCACAAATAAGTTTACTGTCCACAAGGATTCCCAAGTCCTTCGCCATGTCACTTTTTTCCACTTAACAAGTAATTATGGAATGGATTTTTCCTTCACATGTGCATAACTTTGCATTTATTTGTGTTAAACTTCATCTGGCACTTCTCTGCCCAGGTATCCAACTTATCCAGATCCCTTTGTAATAAAACATTATTCTCTACTGTGTTGATTACTTTACAAAGCTTAATATCATCTGCAAAGATTGATATTTCACTGAGCAATCCATATGTAAGGCCATTAATGAAGATATTAAAGAGAACAGGGCCCAATACTGACCCCTACATGCACCACTAGTAACAGGAATCCAGTCGGAGTATGCAGCATAAATCACCATCTTTTGTTTTCTATCACTGAGCCAGTTATCCACTTGCAAAAGTTTCCCACAGTCCAAGCAAACCATCTCTGGGTTCTGGGTTGCCGTTATGCTCCAGGAGCACCAGCAATCTTCTCAACTGTAAAAGCATCCTCTGGATGTGTATACACTTGAAGACTACCACAGAACAGGGGCCAAGAGCTCCAAGCCCCACTTTCACAGCATGATAATGTCTCGCTGCCTGAGCGGGAACACAGAAAGAACTGAATGCTTCCTCCGGGGAATTGGGAGAGGTAAGTATTATTATTTTTTAATTTTTACTTACTGGGGGGAACCTATATACCTGTACCTACTGGGGTGACATATATACCTACATTCTGGGGGCCCTATATACCTATAACCTACTGGAGGACAAATAGACCTACCTACATACTGGGGGCCCTATTTGCCAATAACCTACTGGAGTGACATATATACCTACCTACATACTTGGAGGACATATATATCTACCTTCATACTGGGGGACCCTACATATAACTATAACCTACTGGGGGACATATATATATCTACCTACATACAATTGGGGTCTTGTATACCTATAACATACTAGGGGATATATAGACCCACCTACCTACTGGGGGACCATATGTAACTACCTACATACTGAGGGTTACTATATAATTATCAACCATATTGGGGGCCCTATATAACTACCAACTTACTGGCAGACCAACATAACTACCAACTAAAATGGGGACTTATAAAACTACCAACCTGCCAGGGGGGATCTATATACCTACCTAATTGGGGACCACTATACCTATCAACCTACTATGGGACCCTATGCACCTACCAACCTACTAGGTTCCCTTTACAACTACCCAGCTAGTAGGTAACCTTATATACTTACAAACCTACTGAGGTCCCTATACAACTACTAACCTACTATGGGGCCCATATATCTATCTACTGGGATAGCCTATATAAATATCTACTGAAAGTGGCTACCTATCTACAGAGGGACCCTGTTTACCTACTTACCTATAGGGGTACCTATATAACTACCTACTTACCATGCTTGCCAATATACCTACATTAATATATTAATTATTTATTTTGAGGAATCTTTATACTTAACTACTGAAGAGACCTATACCTTTCTTTCTACTATGGGTAACTATATAAGCTACGTACAGGGGGCCATATATACCTGTCTATGTACTGAGGGGTCCAATAAGCCTATCTACCAAGGGTATCTACTGTACCTCATTCTCGCTCCACCTCCTCCTCTCGCCCTCTCTCTGTCGGTGTCCCCCAAGGGTCAGTCCTGGGCCCACTACTCTTCTCTATCTACACTCTTGGTCTGGGTCAGCTCATAGCTTCACACGGCTTTCAATACCACCTGTATGCAGATGACACCCAACTCTACATCTCCGGCCCAGATGTCGCCTCTCTTCTCTCCCGGATCCCTGACTGCCTGTCCTCCATTTCCTCCTTCTTCTCCTCCCGTCTCCTAAAACTAAACGTGGAGAAAACTGAATTCATTATCTTCCCACCGTCCCACTCCATCTCTCCACCCGATCTCTCTATCACTGTTAATGGCTACACTCTCTCACCAGCACCACAGGTCCGCTGCCTTGGGATAATCTTTGACTCCAATCTGTCCTTCATACCGCACATCCAAACCCTCACCTCTGCTTGTCACCTCCACCTAAAAAATATTTCCCGAATCCGCTCACTTCTTAACTCTGAAAGCACAAAAATGCTTGTCCATGCCCTCGTCATCTCCCGCCTCGACTACTGCAACATCCTCCTCTGTGGCCTCCCAGCTAGCACCCTCGCTCCCCTCCAAACTATCCTTAACTCTGCTGCCCGTCTGATTCACCTCTCTCCTCGCTACTCCCCTGCCTCTCCCCTCTGCCGATCCCTTCACTGGCTACCCATTGCCCAGCGAATCCAGTTCAAGCTAGCAACTTCGACCTACAAGGCTCTCCATAACCTCTCCCCTTCATACATCTCTGCCTTAATCTCTAAATACCTTCCCTCACGCAACCTCCGCTCCTCACAGGACCTTCTCCTCTGCTCTCATCTTATCACCTCCTCACATAACCGTCTCCAAGACTTCTCTCGTGCTTCCCCCACACTCTGGAACTCACTGCCCCAACACATCAGACTCTCCCCCTCTCTCACCGGCTTCAAACGTAACCTGAAAACCTACCTCTTCAGGATGCCTAAAACCTAGATTAACCGGGTTGCACTGCTCCGCCCCACAAACATGTCTGCCCCTCACCTTCTGTCTCTTCACCCCTCCCCTGTAGATTGTAAGCCCTCGCGGGCAGGGACCTCTTTCCCTCTGTACCAGTTGTTAGTCACTTATTGTCACTTTGTAATTGTTTGACCAATGTTATTTATGTACCCGCCTGAAATGTACAGCGCCCTGGAATCAAGGGCGCTCCAAAAAAAATGATAATAATAATAATACCTATCTACTGAGGGAATATTTACCTACTTATTTATAGAACCTCTCTCCCAGTAGGTATGTACTATAGGTATATAGGTGCTGGAAAAGTGAGGATTCTAAAATGTTTGTGCAAATTCTGCAGAGATGCGTCATGGCTGAGAGAAGTCATCATGGTGGTCTGGACAGGATGGAGAATAAAAGGAAAAGTGAATGACTCACATCAGAGAAATCATCTCTTGTGAGTCACTGGATATAACTGCAGTGTAATCACTTATATGTTAGTAGTGCCTGTGTACAACTGGTAGTTACTACTATATGGTCACTGTATGGTGGTAATATTCAGTCCGCAGAGTCTGCATACAACTGGTATCTACCACTATATAGTCACTATATGGAGATGACATGTGTCTGCAAAATGCCTGCATACAGCTAATAGTTATATGTGGTGGTCACATTTGGTCATGGTCTGGCAATATTATTTGATCCTTACGTAATAATATTATTGGGTCTTGGTATAGTAGAATTTTTTTTTTTTTTTTATAACAATCATGTGTATGGTATATTTGTTCCTTGTATAAGCAAATTTGTCAGCACTGATTTTCATTATACAGTGTACTGCTGAGGTGATGGACAGTATTTATGTGAAATACACATAAAATCAGTGAAAAGAATACACTTTTTTTTCTGTAAAAATATATGCCTCAGTTCACAATGTGGCATGAAAAATGCTGTGTGAACCCAGCCCTACTGATCTAAACATAACACAGAGGGCCCACGCCCCGGATGTGTTAGAACCTTAGCAATGCGCCCGCTCGACATGTTAGTACCCTGTGATGTATTAAGTAGTGCTGGCTAGGGCAGTAAGGTTTTGTGATTTTTAATATTCATATAAGTTGCTAAAGATCTGGTATGATGAGACACACACAAAAAAAAAAAAAAACTACTCATGTCCTGGATGACTTATTATCTTTTGTCTAGAAATAGGACTTGTGATGCATTACTGTACAATACAATTATAATTTAATGTATGGTCATGTCACTGTTTTACATTTGCATATCTCTCAGGATGATTTTGTCCCCATTCTGAGCCCAGCTATGGCATCTTAGATCACTCACTCGCTTACATTTATTCCCTTTTTGGGGTCAAACAGTTAGTGGTGACACTGTGAAATTAGAAATGATTGAAACTAGGCATTTTGGTAGTATTGTTATAAATATACCTAACAGTCCAAAGTTCAGATATCTCATTAAATGTCAGGACCTAATCTCATCAAGCCATTAGGACACCTACAATCAAGATTTTTTGGCAAATTAGCAAAATTTACCTAGCCTGCAATAGGTGAGGTACATGAAAACTCACTTAGTTCCTTCAGTCGATAGATTAAAAAAATTTGCAAATTCATGCATTTATGCAAAAATATGCACATCAGGTCATAATGTTACCTTTGTTCAGCATTTTTCGTGCTGGGAAGGACTCTGCATGCATCCTTTTGGAAGTGTTGTTATGTTGCTGGTTTTGCATATAAAATATAAACATATATTTAGAAATGTATTGTACATACAGAATTAGGCAGTTTTTAGAAGCAATTTGTACCGAGCATTATCTATATATGAGAAAATATGAATATTTTTCCAGACTAAGAGCTTTCGAAAGATATGTTTAATTCTTTGAACAAACTATGTTAAAAGGGTATTCCCGTCTCAGTGATAAGCTTTGAATAGTTAGGCAACGGTAAAAAAAATCCATTATTATGAAATACATTGCTGTTCCAATTTTGCTTCATTTAGAGCAGTTAGCGTTAGAACAGTTCTTATCCCCTGCTTGTTTAAAAAAGCTTCTCTGGTTACTAACCCCCTCTCTCTGCCGGGCCGTTGACCTCACTCGCTTATGTGTCTTATTAGCAGGACAGAGCTTGCTTCTCAGTCTCTGATCTTATCTTTCTAATTTGAAAAGTTTTAGCCATTAGGGGAACATGTATGACAACTGTCTTGGTCTAAGACTTTCTTTGTTGCCCATAGAAACCAATCAGAACTCCCCTTCATTTCATACAGTGCTCAGGAAAAATGACAGGGGAGCTCTGACTGGTTGCTATGGGTAACAAAGAAAGTCTTAGACCTACATATATGAGGCCCTTAGAGTCACTGACCAGTATTATACCATCCGATCAGGTCTGCAGAGCACATTTATGTATCATTACATGAAAGGCAACAGAGTCACCCAGCAGCTAGCATTGTGTCTTGGCAGCATGAAATTTTTTCTTTCTCACTTAACCCCTTAAAGGGGTTGTCTCACTACATTGATTCACTGGACCTCGGTTCTGTTTCTTTGGATTAATTTTGAATTCAGGAGCGTGTTTACTGGCTTCCACTAGGCTGCAGTAGAAGCCAAGTCTGTAGCTATAGCAACCAGTGCTGGCAGCCTATCATGAGAGATTGGACAGGTCTGTATCTATCGCGACCTGAAGAGCTGATGCAGCCCATACAAGAGGGGATATCTCAGAATAGGTAGGACACTGTTAATGGACACATATTGCAAAGTCACTTGTTCTTGCAAGATCTTTAACATAAAAAGCAATCCTTGTAGTGAGACAACCCCTTTAATGCTGAAGCCTATTTTTTCTTCACGTTCGTTTTTCCCTCCCCGCCTTCCCAGAGCCATATTTTTTTGTATTTTGCCACCTGCATAGACATATGAGGCCTTTTTTTTACAGGACAAGATGTACTTTCTAATGGTGTCATTCATTATGCCATAGAATGTACTGTGAAACCGCAATTAAATTCTAAGTGGGGCAAAATATAAAAAAATTTTACTTGTGCCAAGCTTGTGGGAGTTTTGTTTTTACAGAGTTCGATCTCAATATAAATGAAGTGTTATCTGTATTCTACAGGTTGATACGGATTCAACAATACTAAACATGTACGGTTTTTGTTATGTTTTGGTACCGTAAAAAAATCCAAACATTTTACAAATTTTTGCCACGGCGCCATTTTCTGCGACTAATAGCGTTTTTATGCTACTACCTACAGAATTGAGTGAGAGTGCATTGTTTTGCGGGCTGAAATGTAGTTTTTATTGGTACCAGTTTTGAATACATGGGACTTTTTTGATCAGTTTTATTCCAATTTGCAGGGGACATGAAAAGACCAAAAATAAAACACAATTTTGATGTTTATAATATTTTCTCTTCTTCAATGTTCGAAACATGTGATAAATGATGTTACATTTTAATAGATCAGACTTGTACAGACGTGGCAATACCAATTATGCATAACTTCTTTATCATTATTTTTTTTTGTTGTAAAATGGCAAAAGAGGGACGATTTGAACTTTTAAAATATATATATATATATATTGATAAATTGGGGTCCAGTTTTCACAGTTTAAAATTCATGGTTATTATAATGTACATTTGTTCTGGGTCTATTTAGTTATTGAACAGAGACGAGTGGAATCCTGTCCAGCACTCTCAAAATCAAAAAGTTTTTTTTATAACATGTTAAAAGAACGGATGACCAACTTTCTTAGGAGCAAGTCAGTCCCATTCTTTAACCATGTTTCTGAATAAAGTATGGATTTTAAGTTTTTAATTCTGTGAGTGCTGGACAAGATTTCCCTCTTCTCTATTTATTCTTCCTGCTTGGGTCCAGGATTTTTCCTGTGCACCATGTTGGGAATCCTAAGCTGATAGCATTTGGAAATAGT
Source organism: Phyllomedusa bahiana (assembly GCA_025379985.1). Classification (NCBI taxonomy): domain Eukaryota; kingdom Metazoa; phylum Chordata; class Amphibia; order Anura; family Hylidae; genus Phyllomedusa; species Phyllomedusa bahiana. The sequence goes on along the minus strand of JAODAL010051756.1, from coordinate 9,944 downwards.
GGTAAGCTATATCACTCTCTTTACTCGATAGGCATAATCAGTTATTACATCAAAAGAGCTTATTTTAAATTAAATTCAGGAGAGGGAAATCTTCTCTGCTTCTACCTAGAGGGGCACAAGATAATTATTCAAAGACCATGACCAGTGAATGTATTCTGAAAAAAAAATCTTTTTTGTTCTATTTAAAATCATTTACATATTCTGTTTTTGATACAGAAAATCTAATATTTCTCATAACAACAAAAAGTTGAAGGTTTCTCTCCTGCTGATGTGTTTCTGACCCCATTGGAAGTGAAACCTTCAACGTTTTGTCGTTAAGGTTATGTTCAATTGTGTTTGCGAAAAATTGAATATGTCAGTAATTTTTAAGAACAAAGGAATATTTTATGGGATACATGCACTGGTCAGGATAGTTTGGAAACATTTGTACTGAGGCAAAAGTGGAGGGTGAGCTGACTTCATGTGTGTTTCTTTAATGTACAACATAATTAAATAAAATAATGCTCATCTACTATATTAAATATCAGTCATGCCTGAGAAAATGGGAGAAAAGGTTTAAAACTAAGCTGAAAGTGCAAGCATCCAAGCTTGTGAGTGTGTTTTGTGTCTCAAGTGCGTTTTTTGGCTTAAGTGTAGGGACTTAAGATTGTTGGAGTTTAGAAAAGACAGTATTATACCAAATTTTCTTTTTATATCTGTATCTCTCTCTTTTTGTACTATCCCTTTGAGTTCCATGAGTGACAATGTTGTCCAGTGCATATCCTGTGCAATGCATGCAATCCTTGAACACCAATTAGAGGGTGCATACTGCTGTGAGAGATGTGTACACACTGCACATTTAGAAGCCCGGACCCTGGATCTAAAGTGGCTAAATTGAGATTAATTGCCAATGTGGAAGCTGCCCACTAAGCAAGCACTTGCTGAGGTAGATGCTGGGGAGGATTGCAGCATGGAGATGCAGGGAAATGAGACAGCTAGCTGGGTGACAGTCAGAAAGAATGGTAGAGGGAAAAGTGTCAGGGAGGCTAGTCCGGATCTGGAACACCCCAACAAATTTGCAAGACTTGCGGATGAGGGGGATGTCAGTTCAGAAACAGCACTGCTGCAGAAAGACACTACCCCTGTCTGCTTCAGTAAGGTGGGGAATAGTAATACAAGGCCGGATAGAGAGGTGCTGGTAGTTGGGGACTGCATTATTAGGAGAACAGACAGGGAAATCTGTCAGAAAGACCAGGATTGTCGAATAGTATGTTGTTTACTTGGAGTTCGACATATCGTGAATCTAGTTGACAGATTACTGGGTGGGGCTGGTGAGAATCCAACTGTCATGGTGCACATTGACACCACTGACAAAGTTAGAGGTAGGGGGAGTGTCTTTAAAAATAATTTTAGGAATTTAGACCAAAAGTTCATGGCAAGGACCTCTAAGATAGAATTTTCAGAAACAATCCCTGTACCACCAGCCACAACAGAGAGGCAGTGGGAGATTAGAGAGGTGAATGAGTGGCTCAAAAATTATTGTGGGAAAGAGGGATTTGGGTATTTGGAAAACTGGGCTGACTTTTGTCTTAGCTAAGACTCTATGGTAGGGATGGGCTGCACCTAAATGGGGAGGGTGAAACTGTATTCGGAGACAAAATGGCCCAGAAAATGGAGGAGTATTTAAACTGGGAAAGGGGGGAAGGACCACTACACATGTAGAATGCAAGACAGTGAAGAATGAGAGCTAGGAATTAGTAATAAGTCGGGTAGTGGAGTGGAATGAGGTGTTGTAGTAATAGTTAATAAGGACAGGGTTAAAATAATGAAAGCCAAAAAACCTCTAAATTGCATGTTGACTAATGCCAGAAGGGTTACTAGAATTATTTATTGCTAAAGAAAAATATGACATAGTGGGGATAACTGAGACATGGCTGCATGAAACATGTGACTGGGCGGTTAACCTACAGGGTTACAGTTTATTTAGAAGAGATCATAAAAACAGGAGGAGCGGAGGTGTTTGTTTTTATGTAAAATCCTGTCTGAAGCCAACAATATGGGAATATATAGATACAGGAAATAAACATGTGGAGTCATCATGGGTAGATTTACATGAGGGTAATAACTTTAATAAAATTCTATTAGGGATCTGCTATAGGCCCCCAAATATAACAGAACCTATAGAAGATGTACTCCTCAAACAAATAGATGAGACAGCTAATCATAATGAGGTTGTTCTTTTTGTCGACTTCAACTACCCAGACATCAATTGAGAAACTGAAACCTGTGGCTCACATAAAAGAAATAGGTTTTTGTCAATACCTAAAAATATAATTACCTTTTCCAAATGGTGCAGGAGCTGACTAGAAGAAAGGCCCTTTTGGACAATATTGACTAATAGACCTGACAGTGTAACAAAGGTTCAGGTTGGAGATCACCTAGGCAATAGTGACCACAATATAATAAATTTCCATTTATCCTTCAATAGAGTATTTTGACAAAGCCACAAAAAGGGCCCTAAACCGCATTGATTTGTACAAGAAGTTTAAAAATAAAAGAAAAGATAATAAATAGGAAATCTTTAAAATTATCTTAAGCGCTCACTGTGAGAGGTACATACTTTATGGAAATAAAGTTATTAGAAACAGGGAGAAAACAATGTGGATCAGCAGAGATGTAAAGAAGACAATAACTAACAAAAAGAAAGCATTTCAGCTACTAAAACAAGAGGGAAGTGAAGAGGCACTAAAAAATTATAAGTAAAAAAATAAAATATGTATAATAATGATAAACACAGCAAAGCTGGAGACCAACAGCATATTGTGAAAGAGAGTAAAACTAATCCCCAAATATTTTTTAACTATATAAATAGTAAAAAGATTCAAACTGAAAATGTTTAGCCCTAAGAAAAGTACTGAGGGAGATATTGTAAAGGGTGATGAGGCGAAAGCAAACCTATTAATTTTTTTTTCTCCATTGTATTTAACGCAGAAAATTACCTTCCTGTTGATGAGCAGAGGGAAGAGGTAAACTTCACCTTAAATATTTCTTATCTAGCTCCACCTTAAGAAAATTAAAATAGACAAATCACCAGGTCTTGATGGTATGTGCCCCTAAGGGAAATAAGTAATGTGATAGAAAGGCCCCTATTCTTCAGATTTATGGACTGTATAATAAAGGAGTATGTCCCAAAGGATTGGTGCATAGCAAATGTGGTGCCAATATTCAAAAAGGGGTCAAAAAGTGATCACGGAAACTATAGGTCAGTAAGTTTAACCTCTGTTTTAGGTAAAATGTTTGAAGGTTTTCTAAGAGATGCTATACTGGAGTATCTCACCGAAAATAAATGTATAACGCATGGGTATGTGAAGGATTGATCCTGTCAAACTAATCGCATCACCTTCTAGGGGAAAAGGTAGTTCTAGACTGGATCGTGGTGAGGCATTAGATGTTATATATCTAGATTTCTCTAAAGCATTTGATTCCAGGCTGGGGGAAAATGTTTTCAAGTAGGTAAGCAACTGGCTCAGTGATAGAAAACTAAGGGTGGTGATTAATGGTATATACTCAGATTGTAAACCTGTTACTAGTGGGATACCACAGAGGTCAGTATTGGGCCCTATTCTCTATAATGAATTCCTAACAGAAGGATTGCACAATAAAATATCGATCTTTGCAGATGATACTAAGCTCTGTAAAGTAATCAACACAATAGAGGATAATGTTTTATTACAAAGGGATCTGGATAAGTTGGAGAACTGGTAGATAAGGTTTAACACAGATAAATGCAAGGTTATGCACATGGAAAGGAAAAATCCATTCCATGATTACGTGTCAAATTGAAAAACTCTGGAAAAAAGTAACATGGAGAAGGACTTGGGAATTCTAGTGGACAGTAAACGTAATTGTAGTAGCCAATGTCAGGCAGCAGCTGTCAAGGCAAGAAGGATTACGGAGTGTATTAAAAGGGGCATAGATGCACATGATGAGAACATAATTCTCCCATTATACAAAGCACGGGTCAGACCACACATGAAATATTGTGTACAGTTTTTGGCAGTTTTTGTAGAGCTTGAACAGGTACAAAGGCGGGCAACGAAAATAATAAAAGTACTGGGTGGAACTGTAATTACCCGAAGATTTACAAAAGAAAAATTATGGCATGTTCAACGGCTAATTTTGCGGGACGTAATTTTCGCCCGCAATTAGCCGTTGGACGGGGGCGGGCGGAGCGGGGAGTAAAGCAGGGGCCGGCACTTCGCCCGGCCCATGACTATCCTGCAATTTTGCGGGGGGGGGGGGGGGTTATACGCCGCTAGAAAGTTTGACAATGTCCAATTTCTCCCCGCCCGGCGGCTTCGCCGGGGGAGAGGAGACGAATCCATAGTTTTCTATGAGAACTGTGAATTACCGAATGAATGGCCCGTTTTCGGCCCGTAATTGGCGCACTTCGGCCGTAATTACGGACCGAAATACTGGCCCATTTTAAACCCGGGTGTGAACATGCCTTAGGTTATTTAGTTAGAGAAAAAAGTGCTGAGAAGCACCCCCCCGATGGGGCCGTAGGGATGTCCTATAGACTTCCTTCCCGCAACCAGTCCCAGGGGAAAAGGGTCTAACCTCTGTCTTGTGCCCGAAGGACCCGGCCATGTCGGCCAAATATTCAGGAAATTTTCGAAAGGTTTTATATAAGTCTCCTCGCCCCGGGCTGGTTTCTTCTTCTTCAGAAAAAAGGGCGGTTCACTCGTCCGTGTATTATTACAGAGGGCTAAACCAAGATCACGGTGAAGAATCGCTACCTCTACCCCTGATCTCTGAGCTCTTTAAATCGTCTCCGTGGAGCCAAGGTCTTTTACCAAATTAGACCTACGAGGAGCCTATAACCTCATCAGAATTCGAGAAGGGGACGAGGGGGAAAACGACTTTCAACACACGGGACGGGCATTTTGTGTTAACTCGTGATGCCCTTGGGGCTATGAAACGCCCCAGCCCTATTTCAGGAGTTCCTCAAGGACGTGTTTCGGGACTTGCTATACCCCTGCGTCATTGTATACTTGGACGATATCCTGATTTTTTCCCCTGACATCCAGATCCATCGGGTACAAGACGCCGGGTCCTGTGACGCCTGCGGGGGGAATCTACTGTATGCCAAGCTGGGGAAGTGTCGGTTCCACCAGTCCAGCCCTTCCTTTCCTTGGGTACATAGTTTCCCATCGAGGTCTACAGATGGACCCGGCCTAACTCTCTGTGATCCAGCAGTGGCCACGACTGTCGGTCTCCCGGGCATTCAATCGCTTCCTAGGATTCGCCAACTACTACCGGCAGTTCATTCCCCACTTTTCTACGCTGGTGGCTCCCATCGTGGCTCTCACCCGAAAGAATGCTAATCCGAAATGTTGGCCTCCGTCTGCCGATGAAGCATTCTCCCGACTGAAGACAGCGTTCTCCTCAGCACCTTATTTTGGTTTCCGTTCCGGATCCAGAAAGACCCTTCAGTCTAGAGGTGGATGCCTCTTCCATGGAGCAGAGGCGGGTCCTGACCCAGAAGGGCCCTAAAGGCAAGACCGTCACATGCGGGTTTTTTTCGAAGACCTTTTTCCTGGCAGAACGTAATTATGCCATTGGAGATCAGGAACTGTTGGCCATAAAATTGGCCCTGGAAGAGCTCAACACCCGTTTGACGTCTTCACAGACCATAAGAATCTCCAATACCTCCCGACGGCTCAGCGTTTAAACCCCCGCCAGGCCCGGTGGTCTCTTTTTTTCTCGCGCTTTGATTTCAAGATCCACTTCCGACCGGCCAAGAAAAATATCAAGGCGGATGCCCTCTCTCGTGCTTCTGACATTACCGGGGAGGAACCAGTGTCTCAGCACATCATAGGTCCTGAACGGCTGGTTCATGCGGCTCCTGTGGACCTCCGTAACGTTCCTCCGGGCAGAACCTACGTGCGTCCCACACTCAGGAGGAGAATTCTGGGTTGGGGGCATAGTTCTCTTCTGGACAGCCACCCCGGGGTACGGAAATCCTACGCCCTCATCTCACGACACTACTGGTGGCCAACTCTGCTCCAAGATGTCAAGGACTTTGTTCTCTCCTGCACCACGTGTGCCCAAAACAAGGTTCCTCACCACAGGCCCGCAGGCCTCTTAGTCCCTCTGCCTGTTCCGGAGTCTCCATGGACACACGTAGGCATGGACTTTATCACGGACCTTCCTCCTTCCTCGGGAAACTCGGTCATCTGGGTGGTCACTGACCGATTTTCAAAGATGTCCCACTTTTGCCCCTTCCTGGTCTCACTTCTGCTCCCCAATTGGCGGGCCCTTCTTCCATTACATTTTTGCCTGCATGGTTTACCCATCTCACATCGTCTCCGATCGAGGTGTCCAATTTGTCTCTAAGTTTTGGGCGTGCCTATGTTCCCGCTTGCAAATCAAGCTAGATTTCTCTTCCGCATATCATCCCCAGACAAATGGGCAGGTTGGAGGAGGGTAAACCAGGATCTTGGGGGAGTATCTACGGCACTTTGTGTTTCCCGGGCGCCAGGGGCAACTGCTTCATGGGCCGAGTTTTTCATTATAACCATCGGGACTCCGAACCGACTGGCCGTTCTCCAATTTCCCTTTTTGTCTATGGTCGCACCCCGCCCCCCCCCCCCCCCCCTCCACTTGCTTCTGCTCCGAGGTTCCTACTGTGGACAACCAGGTTTCAGGATATTGGGGTCATTTGGCTAGAGACCCGACAAAACCTTACCCCCAGGGTTCAGCCCGCATGAAGACCCAAGTGACAAGAGGGAAAGACCTTTCCCAACGTTCCTCCAGGGGTAAAGTGTGGCTCTCTTCCAAATACATACGCCTCAAGATTCCTAGTTATAAATTGGGTCCGCGGTTTCTGGGACCTTCAGAGTTTCTTCGGCAAATGAATCCGGTGTCCAAAAAAGCTCTGGCCTACCTCCATCTCTCCGAATTCCTAACGCCTTTCACGTCTCCCTCCTAAACCTTCTTTGGTCCTGAACCGGTTCTCCCAGAGGAGCGCTGCTCCGTCTCCGGTGCTAGAGTCCCCTGATGTTTTTGAAGTTAAGGACATCTTAGACATGAAGACCATCAGGGGTAAGTGGTCATTTTGTTGATTGGAGGGACTTTGGCCCGGGAAAAAGGCCCTGGGCACCGGAGTCCAAGATCCTGAACTGAGATCTGATCCATAAGTTCCTTCAGCCTAAAAAGAGGGGGAGACCTAAGGGGGGGGGGTACTGTCCCATTCCTCGGCCCGCGGGCCGCGGGCGCTCCCGTGGCCGCCCCACCGGGTGTTTGCCGGGGTCGGGTGGCGCTGCTGGCCGCGGGACGAGCGGTGGGTCCGCAGCACTCAGAGACTCACCTGATCTTGTTCCTGTCCCGTCCGCGCCCTCTGCCGGCCGAGGCGCGCGCGCTCGTTCCCTAGGGTGCGCGCGCGCTCGTTCTTGGAAATTTAAAGGGCCAGCGCCCCGGTAATTGGCTAATTGCCGGGCGCTTCCCCTATTTAAGGCTACGCTCCACAATCACTCCTTGCTGGATCTATGTTGCCTCGTGCCTTAGAAAAAGCGTTCCCTAAGTGTATTCTCACCTTACCGTGTACCAGACCTCTTGCTACGTTTCTCGACTCCGTACCTCTGCAGCCTGCCCTGACCTTCCTGCCTGTCCACGACCACAAACCATTGCCGCCAGCCCTGACCTTACTGCCTGCTCACGACTACGATTCTTGGACTTTGATTCTGTTTCCACGACTGCTTTTCGGCCGCCATCGCAAGTGTGTCACGTCGGGGGTAGCGACCTGGTAGCCTCACGCCGCAGCAAGTCCATCCCGCTTTGCGGCGGGCTCTGGGGAATACTGGGGGCTACTTAGACTCCGCTCCCTGACGTGGCTTAGCTATAATCGTTTGCGGTGGTCCAGAGGATCCACTACCCAGCCGTTACACTTTGGCAGGACATAATAAATATATTTAAATATACTAAAGGTCAATATATAGAGATTTCTCCCAAGATCTATTTTTACACAGGACTGTATCTAGAACATATTGAACGACTGTGGAACACTCTGCCAGAGGAACTTATTATGGTGAATTCACTAACAGAGTTCAAAAATGGTCTGGATGCATTTCTAGAGTGTAAAAATATATCAAGTCATACTGCTTAGGATTCTGGAGAAGGGTCATTGATCCAGGGATTTATTCTGATTGTAAGATTGGAATCGGGAAGGATTTTTTCTTCCGTAAAATGAGGACGATTGGCTTCTACCTCATGGGGGTTTTTGCCTTCCTCTAGATCAACACTTTAGTACAGTAGGCTGAACTGGATGGACGTCTGTCTTTTTTCGACCCTACAAACTATGTAACTATGTAAGAAGATTTAATCTACTGCTAGTGTACATACGTTTATTTTAGTTACAGACTGCATCTCCCTGCTCTTTCTTTTATCTGATTGCTCCAAGCTACTTTCAGACAAAGATGAGTACCTTCCTGCTGAGTCTTATCTATTGACCAGGAGCTTGTTTATTTAAGTCAATGACAAGCTTTAACCCTTTAGAGGTCTGTATCTTTGTGCAGTACAAATCATATATCTCTTGCACTCATATCACTGTAATAGAAATGGTTATGAATAGCAAAACTGATATGCCAAACACTGGTATAGACCCACCCCCAGCTTGATATTGATATTCACAGAATCTGAGATTATGTGGTTTAGCAAAGTGGTTTAAACATTGTTTTAAAAAATTACAAAGTAGCAGTTTTGGACTTTGGTTTAGGAATTTGAAACTGTAAATTTTGCCTTACTTATAAATGCAGTATTGAAATTAAATATATTATGTTTTTCTCAAAATCTGTTCCATTAGGTACCATCGAGGAGGATGAAGGAGATGACCTTTTGTTATCATCAGTGGATGGTTTTGGGGTTCCGATATGTGGAGTCTTTTACCCTCTTTTTTTATAATGATTTTCATTGGTGGAGAAATGATTCAAACAAGGAATTTTGCCAGGAAATAACCCTGTAAAAGTAGTTTAAGAGGTATCATAATATTGTTTCCTTTCTTGTTTTACCGCTTCATAATGTACCGTATTTTTTGGACTATAAGACGCACCTGACAATAAGACACACCTAGGATTTAGAGGGGGAAAATAGTAAGAAAAAAATTTGAAGCAAAAAGTGTGGACTGAGTGTGGACTATTGTACTGCTGTACATAGGATTTTATTCTTACCCCTTACGCCCGCCACAGGCAGGGGGTAATAGGTGTACATACATGGCAGCTGCAGAAGCCTGCATAAGGTTTCCTGCTGCCATGGTAACCAATTACATTATGGGGGGTTGGTGATCGGACAAAGGAATGGTGCACAGCACCGCTCCTCATTCAGCTGGTGGAATCGGAAGTGTTAAGAGCAGGGATGGACCCAGCTCCATGCCTGCTGCAAGCAGCGCCCACTGCCTGCATAGAGCGCTCGCCACCCGCACTGAACGATCTTGGTCTGGCAGGAGACTTGAGTGCCGCAATGCTGTGGATAGCTGGCAATGGGGTTTAACCCTTTAAACTCCACTGCCGGCATCCCGCAGCATCGCAGCACTCCAGTCTGCTGCTGGTCTGAGAGCACGTTCAGACTATCAGACGCACCCCTGTTTTCCCCTCAAATTTGGGTGAGAAAAGTGTGTCTTATGGTCCAAACAATACGGTATTTAGAAGCACAACCAATATAAAGTGTATGTAATACATACTCTTAAAAACCCCTGCAACGGTTTTTAAAACATGGTATCTTGCACTAAAACATTAGCAGCACTTTACTTTCTGATTGGATTTCATCCTCCTCAAACCATTTCTGGACATTTTTTAAAGTGTGGCAGGATACATTATTCTGCTGAAGAGGAGACTGTCAATAGAGAATACCATTTACATACAGTTGGGTATTTGGTCTGCAAGAATACTCAGGTGGGCAGAACATTTCTA
>JAODAL010051755.1:0-26475 GCA_025379985.1 Phyllomedusa bahiana | reverse complement strand
ACGTTTTTCAAAAGATCAAGAGGCCAAAGAGGATGATTTTGTCTGCTCTGACGCCCAATCGCTGATGTCCTCAGTGGAGGAGAAGGAAGCTAGTTCCTCTCTTTACGCTGGATTCACCATTTTTAGTTTGCGAAAATTACGAACACAAGAGGCAAAAGGCATGGAATCCGGTATATGTTCTCCATACCCTTCCATAAACATGTAGTTGTGCCTTTGTCAACATACATGCACATCTACAAGAAGGGCGACACTATGTACATTAAGGGTATACATACAAAGAGGCATGTTACATAAATGCTATCATGGCAAGACTGGCAGGAGGAACAAATTTACACAGCATGCTATGGGTATCATTTTGAACAAGCAGGGTAAAATCTTTGCCAAAAGAATCAATATCCGTGTGGAGCACATTTGCCACTCCAAGAGCAGAGATATTGCAAAATATTCCATTGTTGCTTAAGCATAAGGATGTGATGGTGCTACATAAGGCTTTTTCGAATTTTATAGGGAGGAGCAAGTGCTCTCTTATATGCAGAAATTTCTCAAGTGCTACCCGGATCTTAACTGTCTCCTGAGGAAGGCTTGAGGTATTAGCTCACACTTTCGGCATTCGCACCCTGCTTTGTCCCAACTGCCAGCGTTGCAGCGTCACCTGGGCCTCCCCGTCAACCGTCTGCATTTCTTTGTGCAATTTTTATTCTGAGTGTCCAAAAGGTCATTTTTGCTGGTTTTGGGGTCATGCTGCTGTAAAAGACAGCGATAGTCAATGTCCTATTCCAAACAATCTTGTGTCAAATACTAATTTCTTCTTAAATAAATTTATTCTGAGTGTCCAGAGGGTCATTTTTGCTGGTATTGGGGTCATGCTGCTCTAAAAGACGGAGATAGTCGATGTCCTATTAACAACATCTTGTTTCAAATGCTCATTTCGTCCTAAAAATTTTATTGAATGTCTGAAAGGTCATTTTTGCTGGTTTTGGGCTCATGCTGCTGTAGAAGACAGCGATAGTCAATGTCCTATGCCCAAAAATCTTGTTTCAAATACTAATTTCTTCTTATAAAATTGTATTGAGTGTCCGAAAGGTCATTTTTGCTGGTTTTTGGGTAATGCTGCCGTAAAAGACAGCGATAGTTCACAAAAATCTTGTTTTAAAACACATTTCTTCTTGCTAATTTTATTCTGAGAATCCAAAAGGTCATTTTTGCTGGTTTTGGGGTCATGCTGCGTAAAGAGACAACGATAGTCAATGTCCTATTAAAAAACATCTTGTTTCAAATACTCATTTCTTCTTGAAAATTTTATTGAGTGTTCAAAAGGTCTTTTCTGCTGGTTTTAGGGTAATGCTGCTGTAAAAGACTACGATAGTCAATGTCCTATTCCCAAAAATCTTGTTTCAAATACTCATTTCTTCTTGCTAATTTTATTTTGAGTGTCCAGAAGATCAACTTTGCTGGTTTTGGGGTCATGCTCCTATAAAACACAGCAATAGTCAATGTCATATTCCCAAAAATCTTGTGTCAAATACTAATTTCTTCTTAAATAAATTTATTCTGAGTGTCCAGAGGGTAATTTTTGCTGGTATTGGGGTCATGCTGCTCTAAAAGACAGAGATAGTCGTCCTATTAACAACATCTTGTTTCAAATGCTCATTTATTGAATGTCTGAAAGGTCATTTTTGCTGGTTTTGGGCTCATGCTGCTGTAGAAAACAGCAATAGTCAATGTCCTATTCCCAAAAATCTTCTTTCAAATACTAATTTCTTCTTAAAAATTTTATTGAGTGTCCAGAAGGTAATTTTTGCTGGCTTTGGGGTCATGCTGCTATAAAACACAGCAATAGTCAATGTCCTATTCCCAAAAATCATTTCAAATACTCATTTCTTCTTGCTAAATTTATTCTGAGTGTCCGAAAGGTCATTTATGCTGGTTTTGGGGTCATGCTGCTGTAAAAGACAGCGATAGTCAATGTCAAATTCCCAAAAATCTTGTTTCAAATGCTCATTTCGTCTTAAAAATGTTAATGAATGTCTGAAAGGTCATTTTTGCTGGTTTTGGAGTCATGCTGCTGTAAAAGACAACAATAATCATTGTCCTTTTCCCAAAAATCTGGTTTCAAATACTCATTTCATCTTGCTAATTTTATTTTGACTGACCAAAAGGTCATTTTTGCTGGTTTTGGGGTCATGCTGCTGTTAAAGATAGCGATAGTCAATGTCCTATTCCAAACAATCTTGTTTAAAATACGTATCTCGTCTTACAAATTTTATTGAGTGTTCTGAAAGTTCATTTTTACTGGTTTTGGGGTCATGCTGCTGTAAAAGACAACGATAGTCAATGTCCTATTCAAAAAAATCTTGATTAAAATACTAATTTCTTCTTGACAATTTTATTGAGTGTCCGAAAGGTCATTTTTGCTAGCTTTGGCATCATGCTGCTATAAAACACAGCAATAGTCAATGTCCTATTCCCAAAAATCGTTTCAAATACTCATTTCTTCTTGCTAAATTTATTCTGAGTGTCCGAAAGGTCATTTTTGCTGGTTTTGGAGTCATGCTGCTGTAAAAGACAGCGATAGTCAATGTTCTATTTCCAAAAATCTTGTTTCAAATACTCATTTCTTCTTAAAAATTTTATTGAATGTCTGAAAGGTCATTTTTGCTGGTTTTGGGGTTATGCTGCTGTAAAAGACAGCAATAGTCAATGTGCTATTCCAATAAATCTTGTTTCAAATACTCATTTCTTCCTGCTAGTTTTATTCTGAGTGTCCGAAAGGTCATTTTTGCTGGTTTTGCAGTCATGCTGCTGTAAAAGACAGCGACAGTCAATGTCCTGTTACCAAAAATCTTGTTTCAAGTATTCATTTCTTCTTGCTAATTTTATTCTGAGTGTCCAAAATGTCATTTTTGCTGGTTTCGGGGTAATGCCGCTGGAAAAGAAAGCGATAATAATTGTCCTATTTCAAACAATTTTGTTTAAAATACACATTTCTTCTTACAAATTTTATTGAGTGTTCCGAAAGTTAATTTTTGCTGTTTTTGGGGTCATGCTGCAGTAAAAGACAGCGATAATCAATGTCCTATTCCCAAAAATCGTTTCAAATACTCATTTCTTCTTGCTAATTTTATTCTGAGTGTCTGAAAGGTCATTTTTGCTGTTTTTGGGATCATGCTGCTGTAAAAGACAGCGATAGTCAATGTCCTGTTCGCAAAAATCTTGTTTCAAATGCTAATTTCTTCTTCAAAATTTTAATGAATGTCTGAAAGGTCATTTTTGCTGGTTTTGGGGTCATGCTGCTGTAAAAGACAGCGATAGTCAATGTGCTATTCGCAAAAATCTTGTTTCAAATACTAATTTCTTCCTGCTAATTTTATTTTTAGTGTCCAAAAGGTCATTTTTGCTGGTTTTCGGGTCATGCTGCTGTACAAGACAGTGATAGTCAATGTCCTATTCCCAAAAATCTTGTTTTAAATACTAATTTCTCCTTGAAAATTTTATTGAGTGTCCAGAAGGTCATTTTTGCTGGCTTTAGGGTCATGCTGCTATAAAACACAGCAACAGTCAATGTCCTATTCCCAAAAATCGTTTCAAATACATATTTTTTCTTGCTAATTTTATTCTGAGTGTCTGAAAGGTCATTTTTGCTGGTTTTGGGGTCATGCTGCTGTAAAAGACAGCGATAGTCAATGTCCTATTCCCAAAAATCTTGCTTCAAATGCTCATGTCTTCTTAAAAATTTCATTAAATGTCTGAAAGGTCATTTTTGCTGGTTTTGGGGTCATGCTGCTGTAAAAGACAGCGATAGTCAACGTTCTATTCCCAAAAATCTTGTTTAAAATATTCATTTCTTCTTGCTAATTTTATTCTGAGTGTCTAAAATGTCATTTTTGCTGGTTTTGGGGTAATGCTGCTGTAAAAGACAGCGATAAAAAATGTCCTATTCCAAACAATCTTGTTTAAAATACACATTTCTTCTTACAAATTTTATTGAGTGTTCCAAAAGTTCATTTTTGCTGGTTTTGGGGTCATGCTGCTGTAAAAGACAGTGATAGTCAATGACCTATTCCCAAAAATCTTGTTTAAAATATTCATTTCTTCTTGCCAATTTTATTTTGAGTGTCCATCAGGTCATTGTTGCTGGTTTTAGGGTCAGACTGCTATAAAACACAGCAATAGTCAATGTCCTGTTCCTAAAAATCTTGTTTCAAATACTAATTTCTTCTTAAAAATTTTATTGAGTGTTCCTAAAGGCGATTTTTGCTGGTTTTCGGGTAATGCTGCTGTAAAAGACAGCAATATTCAATGTCCTATTCCAAAAATCTTGTTTCAAATACTCATTTCTTCCTGCTAATTTTATTTTGAGTGCCTGAAAGGTCATTTTTGTTGGTTTTGGGGTCATGCTGCTGTAAAAGAGAGCGATAGTCAATGTGCTATTCCCAAAAATCTTGTTTCAAATGCTTATTTCTTCTTAAAAATTTTATTGAATGTCTGAAAGGTCATTTTTGCTGGTTTTGGGGTTATGCTGCTGTAAAAGACAGCAATAATCAATGTGCTATTCCAAACAATCTTGTTTCAAATACTCATTTATTCTTGCTAGTTTTATTCTGAGTGTCCGAAAGGTCATTTTTGCTGGTTTTGGGGTCATGCTGCTGTAAAAGACAACGATAGTCAATGTCCTATTCAAAAAAATCTTGATTAAAATACTAATTTCTTCTTGACAATTTCATCGAGTGTCCGAAAGGTCATTTTTGCTGGTTTTGGGGTCATGCTGCTGTACAAGACAGTGACAGTCAATGTCCTATTCCCAAAAATCTTCTTTCAAATACTCATTTCTCCTTGAAAATTTTATTGAGTGTCCAGAAGGTAATTTTTGCTGGTTTTGGGGTCATGCTGCTATAAAACACAGCAACAGTCAATATCCTATTTCCAAAAATCTTGCTTCAAATGCTCATTTCTTCTTAAAAATTTCATTGAATGTCTGAAAGGTCATTTTTGCTGGTTTTGGGGTCATGCTGCTGTAAAAGACAGCAATAGTCAATGTCCTATTTCCAAAAATCTTGTTTCAAATATTCATTTCTTCTTGCTAATTTTATTCTGAGTGTCCAAAATGTCATTTTTGCTGGTTTTGGGGTAATGCTGCTGTAAAAGACAGCGATAGTCAATGTCCTATTCCCAAAAATCTTGTTTCAAATATTCATTTCTTCTTGCTAATTTTATTCTGAGTGTCCAAAATGTCATTTTTGCTGGTTTTGGGGTAATGCTGCTGTAAAAGACAGCGATAGTCAATGTCCTATTCCTAAAAATCTTGTTTCAAATACTCATTTCTTCTTAAAAATTTTATTGAGTGTTCCTAAAGGCGATTTTTGCTGGTTTTGGGGTCATGCTGCTGTAAAAGACAGCAAATTCAATGTCCTATTCCAAAAATCTTGTTTCAAAAAGTCATTTCTTCTGCTAATTTTATTTTGAGTGCCCGAAAGGTCATTTTTGCTGGTTTGGGGTCATGCTGCTGTAAAAGACAGCGATAGTCAATGTCCTATTCCTAAAAATCTTGTTTCAAATACTAATTTCTTCTTAAAAATTTTATTGAGTGTTCCTAAAGGCGCTTTTTGCTGGTTTTGGGGTCATGCTGCTGTAAAAGACAGCAAAATTCAATGTCCTATTCCAAAAAATCTTGTTTCAAATACTCATTTCTTCCTGCTAATTTTATTTTGAGTGCCCGAAAGGTCATTTTTGCTGGTTTTGGGGTCATGCTGCTGTAAAAGACAGCGATAGTCAATGTCCTGTTCCCAAAAATCTTGTTTCAAATACTATTTTCTTCTTGCTTTTATTCTGAGTGTCCAAGAGGTAATTTTTGCTGGTTTTTGGGGTCAGGCCACTCCTGTCAGTGGCCCTAATCAAAAAGGGGCCTGTGATATGTTAAAAATAGGAACTAGTAATGGGTGGGGGCCCCATTTGATTTAGCTGCTTGGAGCCCTGAAATGGTTAATAGATGACTGACGGCAGCCCTGGCTACCACTGCACCCCCTATAACTACAGCCCTGCCAGCTGAACCTCCATGTTCCCCATTGGAATATTCTTGCTGCCACCACATTTATCACGTTCTTGGGCCCTGGTGCAGAAAGTGATAGGGGGCTCCTGCCAGTTACCATGTGCCATTTCCAATACCGGTGTCTTCTCATGTGTTAAAGGGGCCCCATAGCAGCTGCTACCGCTGTACCTGCTATACCTTCGCTGTCCTCATCAATTATTTTAGCCTGTGATTTTTTTTTTCTGTGACTCTTAGGCTATGTTCACACGGCTTATTTTGGGACGTATCTCGCCCCGTATTTTGCGCCATACTGCGTCCCAGTCATTACGGTAATCCATAGTTCTCTTAGAGAACTATGGATTATGTCTCCTCTCCCCGCTCGCACAATGCGGCAAGCGGGGAGAGAAGTGACATGTCAATTATTCACGGCGTATTTGCGCCGGAATGATGCATGTCTATGGGGCTGGCAGGCTGCCATCCCCCCCCCCGCCGCACTCCTGTCCCGCCCACATCCACACAGCGTAATTGCGAGGGTGAAATACGTCCCGCAATTAAGCCATGTGAACATAGCCTTACAGCCAAATTGTCTTCACTAAGTTGTTCCATTTATCCAGTTTACTGTTATAGATGGTAATTCCAGCTTCTCCTCACCTGTTTCTGTATGAAAATTAACCTGATCATCTTCTCTCAATGACTTTAATGGGAATCGACGATTGATAGAGATCAAAATAAAAAATCAACACGATTTTCTTTCAAATCGACAATCGACACGATCTAATTTTTTTTAGTGATCGCTCATCTCTAGTGTAATATCATTGTCATGATTTTATGAACAGACTTCTCGACGTGTAATGTATGCCCGTGAAAAGAAGAAGTGTCCAGTCACCTCTTTCAGGCACTTACATGCGGAGAAATAGAAAGTATATGAGGCAGAAAGCTGACTTGCTTTGAAAGTATGAGCTTGAAAGCGAGTACTTTCGATAACACTAATGAAGGTGTATTGCAGCAGGTACCTGTTTTTGCCGCAGCACGCCATGTGAACGTACCCTAAGGATTTTTTACATGGTCTCTGACTAAACAGGACAGTACAAGAAGCTTAACAGTATCACATTGTGCAATGGGGCAAAAGCTTACCACACAAGGTTCCGCTCTCTGAGAACATGAGCTTTCAGCAGCAACCACCTCCCACGTGGCTATTAACTGCCAATTGCTACTGGTAAACTTTCGTGGACAAATTCCATTTGTGGTTGCATTTGGGTGCCGCTGTGAAAACTCACCATTAAACTTATTGGCAAATATTTCCTCACAGAAACCCTGTCAAGTCCTAACATTCATTTCGTAGCTCAATGCTCATCAAAAAAGTTGTCAAACACCTGTGGAGTCAAAATGTTTTCTACAGCCCTGGATTAATTACTAAAGGGGTGTAGTTTCCAAAATGGGACCACTTATTGGGGGTTTCTACTGTACTGGTAACACTGTACAAATGCAACATGCCACCCAAAAAGCATTCTAGCAGCATCTGCCATGCAAAAACCCCCACAAATAATGCACTTTCCCTTTGAAAACCTATGATGTGCTTGAAGATCATGACCACATACAGAGTATTCTTGTACTTGTTAGAAAAAGCATGCAAAAATGTATTGATGCAATTATATTACCCCTTTTACCTATTGTTAAATGGAATTAAGATAAAACTACAATGAAAAAATGTAATTTCTAAATTTGTGCAACCAAATTCTATTAAACATGTGGCCCATAAAAGCTCACTTCAATCCCTCGAGGGGTGTAGTTTTTAAAATGTTTTAGACTGTTTCTTAAATTGTGCCACTTCAAGACCTGTGCAAACCTAAAAATTGGGGCCCGAAAAACTCATTAATAAAAAAGACACTAAGGCAACATATGGGATATATAGAAAAAACTGTAGAATGATCATAATATATCAAGTTTTGTTTCTCTATTGACACATGTTGTGTTACAGAAAAAAGGGATTAAAATTGTTAAAGGGGTTGTCTCGCTGCATGGATTGCTTTTTATGTTAACGATCTTGTAAAAAAAAGTCACTTTGCAATATGTGTCCATTAACAGTGTCCTACCTATTCCTAGATATCCCTTCTTGTATGGACTTCATCAGCTCCTCAGGTTGCTATAGCTACAGACCTGTTTGATCTCTCCTGATAGGCTGCCAGCACTGGTTGCTATAGTTACAGACCTGGCTTCTACTGCAGACTAGTAGTAGCCAGTAAACACGCCCCTGAATTTAAAGTGAAACCAAGAAAACAGGACTGAGGTGAGTTGAATCAATGTAGTGAAACAACCCCTTTAACTTTGAAATGTGCTTGATTAGCCCTTTTAGGTGTCTCAAAGACATTAAAGCAAATCTTTTGAGGCTAAGGCCATCCAAAATCCAACGGCATTTTAATAAGGCTGGACCGTACTGGACTGCGTTTTTTGCCACAGATTTGCGCTAAGAACTGCCGTCGGTACAATGACTGCACGGTAATCCGACAGCAATCCTGTGGAAAATCCAGCAGGTTCGAAAATCTGCTGGAACTCGGAGGATTTTTAAATCAACCAGAAAAAAATCTGTGCTGTGTAGACTACCAGCACAAATTTTTCATTGCGGTCTACACAGCACTGGGTAAAGTCGGATTTTCGACAGATTTTAAGTGCTGAATCTGCCAAAAATCCGACGAGAACTGTCCTCTGCAGACATAGCCTAAGTGTAGTTTTGGATAGTTTGGAAAGGGCAGTTTTAAAATGTGCTTGTTTATGGAGCTTTTCTAGTATAAAAGCCACTCAATTTCACATTGCATCTAAATTGTTCTTTCAAAATAGTTTCTTAACCAACAAGTCTTCTAACATCTTAAAAAAAAGAAAAGATGTTTTCAAAATTAAGTCAAGAAAAAATGGACACGTTACATGTTTATTTTTACTAATTTGTATGGCATTATTATAGTTCGATGCTACCATATAGGTATATACAGACCCCAGTTAAATAAAAGGAAGCTGTATAAATACATGTGGCAGCCACAGACAGGCTGTAGAAAAGATCAGCATTCAAAATAAGATGGTCTTGTTAACACAACATATTTTCTTATCTCTAGAAATCAAGAATTGAATTTTTTACAAAATACAAAGCAATAAACATCACAGGAAGGCAAAACCCCCATGAGGCAATTGTCCTCATTTTAGGAAACAATTCCTTCCCAACTCTAATCTAGCAATCAGAATAAATCCCAGGATCAACAACCCTTTTTCAGATTCCCAGTCATTATAGCTTATTATATTATTGCACTCAAGGAATGCATCCAGGTTCCTTTTGAACACATTTAGTGAGTTCCTCTGGCAGGAATCATCTGTGTTTATATAGAAACCTTCTTTCCTCTACATGTAGAGGATTCCATCTTGTTCTATATGTATTGGAGAATTGGTAAGAAGAGCAATACAAACTTGACAGAAAAAGAGGGAAAAGAGAAACTTGCATGAAAAAGCATATGGAGGTTATAAAGTGGATTTTCTTAAGAATAACATGACGACTCACCTTAGAGGAGTATATGGTATATGGATTCTTTGATGATGCCAGAAGAGAGACATTAAATTCAGTGGGAACGTCACACACAGCAGGTATCTTATACTTATCAGGTCCTAATGTGTACATGTCACCTTGTGGAGAATAATAGAGTTCTTCTAATGTGTACAGACCAATTCCCTGAGTAAAGGCACCTTCAATCTAATAGAGAATTGTAAAAAATATATAAATAACATATAAAATACTGAATATTGATCACCTGGGTACTCCGCTCTAAAACATGAGAGGTTAAATACATAATAAATCTTTTTGTCAAGGATGTAAATCGATTCACTGGACCACCACAAACGATGATATCTGCGGAGTCTAAGTAGTCCCCAGTATTCACCAGAGCCCGCCGCAAAGCGGGTTGGACTTGCCATGGTGGGGAACTACCAGGTCACTACCCCTGGCGTGACTTGCTTGCGATGGTCTCCAAAAAAAGGGGAATCTCACAAGAGAACAGAGTGACTTCTGATCACTACATTTACTATTTTGCCATAGGCAAACTTAAACTCTATCAGTTCTCTATCTATAAAACACTAAAACTTAACTTTTAGTATGTATAACTCTTAACCTCTATACACACTATTTAAAAACCTGATTTCTAACCTCACCATTTAACTCTTTCTACTTCTGAAGGAAGGAATAGCTCCTTTTCCACTATCAAGCCTGGTGGAACCCCACCTACCAACAGGAAAGCCTTATATATACAACAAATTATTGACTCCAGTGAGGGATCCCAAGCCTCCTAGCTAACCTGGCTTCATCAGGGGTTAGAGGTCCAGTCCCATGTGGTCTAAGCTCACTTCCTTTTATATCATGTTAGGTACACACCCTATTCAGACTCACCAAATAGCCATCAGAGAATCCACAAAACCCACTCCCCCTTCCACTCTCCTGCACGCACACTAGTAATATGTGCTGCTAAAGCTGCCACCATACTCCCATAGCTAAAAATTCTCAGACAAGTTCACCATCTCCATGGCGGGCTTACGCCCCATCTTACCGTACTGCCCGCGCCCGCGTACTGTATCAACAGACATTTCAGCCCTGCCTGTCCCATCTCTCGTATATTATTGTGTCTGCGTGGCTCACCTAGAAAGGACTAAGCAGAATAGGTGTTATATTCCACAGCACACTACCAGCTTTATCAACTCCCATAAACCCCTTCTCTTCCATGTCTAATATGCATATTCATGGGAATATAAACTCCATTGTACTGTACACTATTGTCATATAAACTCCATTGTACTGTACACTATTGTCATAGTCTCTTCCCATAAAGCACTTCTCCTTTATATCTAATATACATATTCATTTTAATAAAGTTTCAGGCCCTATGGTTAGCCCGCCCTATGGTTTGCCACGCAGAGGCAATAATATGAGAGATATGGGACGGAAGTCCATCACAGTCAGGGCTGAAATGTCTATTGATACAGTACGCAGGCGCAGGCAGTACGGTAAGATGGGGCGTAAGCCCGCCATGAGATGGTGAACTTGTCTGAGGATTGTTAATTATGGGAGTATGGTGGCAGCTTTAGCAGCACATATTACTAGTGTGCATGCAGGAGAGTGGAAGGGGGAGTGGGTTTTGTGGATTTTCTGATGGCTATTTAGTGAGCACCTGCATAGGGTGTGTACCTAACATGATATAAAAGGAAATGAGCTTAGACCACATGGGACCAGACCTCTAACCCCTGATGAAGCCAGGTTAGCTGGTGAAACATGTTGGGGAGGTCAGGCATGACGTTTTAAATTGTGATTTCTCACCTCTGTCTACAAGTGCCACCCGCTGCAGAGGGTGTCAAAAGGGAGCCTTATTTGTCCTGTGTCCATTAGATTAGGGACAATTGCCCAAGTAGAAGGCTTGGGATCCCTTACTGGAGTCAATAATTTGTTGTATATATAAGGCTTTCCTGTTGGCAGGTGGGGTTCCACCAGGCTTGATAGTGGAAAAGGAGCTATTCCTTCCTTCAGAAGTAGAAAGGGTTAAATGGTGAGGTTAGAAATCAGGTTTTTAAATAGTGTGTATAGAGGTTAAGTGTTATACATAACAAAAGTTACGTTTTAGTTTTTTATAGATAGAGAACTGATAGAGTTTAAGTTTGCCTATGGCACAATAGTAAATATATTGCTTGCGATGGCACCCAGGGTGCAGCGTGGTACAGAATCGTAAGACAGAGGCATAGTCAAGGACAGGTGATAAGGTCAGGGGCAGGCAGCAGGCAACGTGGTCAGGAAATAATAGCAGGGGTAACTGGTACACAGGTAGCGCGGCTGAGTGGTATTCAGCTGGGCAGTGTGTAGGGGAATGGGAGTGGCCGTGGCCCGGAACAGGGGTTGCGGCACGCTCCATGACACGTATAATTCTTGTTTACTACTGTACAGCTTATTATTAAAGTTTTGTAGATTTGCATAGCAGCATATATTATTTATCTATTAAAGTAAGGGCTCCCAATATATAGAATGTACACTTGGATGAAAAAGTGATTGAATCCATTGGAACTACCGTGATAAGTAATATAATGTGGTTTCACAATTGTTAACTAATAAACCCCAACACTACAAAAACAGTGATTATTAAACATTCTGAGTAAACTTCCTAATGCAGGGAGAAAATGTGAACCTCTGTATTGATGACTTTTTTTACAAGGCATAGGCAAAAGGTGTTTCAATTAGGAGACGAGATTGAAATTATGGATTTTATAGGTGCTTTGACTATAAACTAAAGGCTCACAAAGCCTGGTTACTGCTAAAACTATTCTTCTGAATATAAATAAGTTAAGGTTAACAATGCGGTAAAGTAAACCGCTTTCCGAAGACCTGAAAAGATATGTTATAGAGAAACATTAAACTGGATAAGGCTACAAAAGCAATACTAAACATCTGGGTTTACATCATTCTACAGTTAGACAAACTGTCTACAAAAGGTAGAAAATTGAGGACCATTGTTATTCTGAACTGAATGAGAATGATGTTCATAATCTGATACCACAAAGGAAGGCCTTGCTGTCCAAAAATCAAATAAAATTGAAGCTCACCCATAAAGCTCTCCACAGCGCTGCTCTCCCCTACATATCCTCCCTCATCTCTACCACCCTACCCGCTCTCCGCTCGGCGGATGATTTTAGACTACATTCTTCAGTCATCTGAACCTCCCATGCCCGCCTCCAAGATTTTTCACGGGCGGCACCAGTTATCTGGAACATACTACCACAGCGATCAGGCACACTCAAAACACTTATAGTTTTAAGAGGGCTCTGAGAACACATTTTCTCAGTCTGGCCTACCAGAATCCCTAATTGCTAACCCCCCTCTCCACTCTCTAACCCACACATTTTCTGTCACTTTCTACAATTCAGCACTTACCTGTATATAGATGTACTGTCAGGGTGGCAGGTTCATCTGAATTCTACATAAACCACCCCATATTTATGTCACATGGCTGGACCATTGTAAACCAAGCACATCTTACCCTTCATCTTACCCTACCCCCTAATAGATTGCAAGCTCTTGTGAGCAGGGCCCTCACACCTTGTGTCTCATCTGTAAGTAACCTTTCATTGTATAATGTGTGTATTTTGTCTGTACCTACTCCATTCAAATTGTAAAGTGCTGCGGAATATGTTGGCACTATATAAATAAAGATTATTATTATTATTATTATTATTATTATCTCATGTTTGATGAAGACGATCTGTATGTTCCACAAAGCTTCTTGCTCTATGGACAGACAATAATGGAAGTTTTTGGCACAAATACATGATGCTGTGCCTGGAGGGAAAAATTAGCTGCCTAGTTATACTATCCTAAAAAAGGTGTGGTGAAGGAAGCATGGTGTGGGGCTGATTTGCTTTACCTAGACATCTATATTTCACTTCTTACTCAGTGATTGCAGTGTAAGATAGGAGTCAATAACTTCAAGCTAATAGATGCTTGGTGATGCAACAAGACAAGGACACCAATTCTTAGTTTTCAAGCATTCTTTAGTTGATTAGCTTTTGGTCAGAGTCCTGGTCTTAAAGGAGTTTTGCCACTATTGACATTTACCGCCTACGTCTGATCACTGGGGGTCCAACCATTGAGACCCCCACTGACCGCTAAAAAAGTCCCAAGCTTTGAACAGAGCAGTTATAACGTCAGGTAAGTAGCAGATAATGTTAGTTGCAAACATATCAAAATTTATTAAAAATTTTTTCTCACCACATGTATCTACATGCAGCAATAAATTATACTTGCAGTTCCCAATGGTACAAGTCCATAGAAAGCGGCACACAAATCCTAAATTTCACTTGCTGAAAGCATAGCATGGCTTCTCCATGAGGAGAACACTGTGGAGACAGGCGGGCGTACTGCAAGAGCGCGCACGACGTTTCGGAGGACTCCTCCTCCTTTCTCAAGCACGCGCCACTAACTTCCATCGCTGTATTTATACTATGCGGTAAAGTAACAATTTTCTAACAATATTACACATTACATCTATAAAAACACTTTTAAGCCTAGCTGTTCATTCATGCCAGCAGGGATGAGCGTATTCACATCATGTATGCATCTGGCTTCCCGTTATAACAATAATGTTTCCATACTGTATCCCTCTCTTTCATACACTTCCTCCACTACTGCCCATCTCAACTCGGGCAAACTATGATTGTGTTCTAAAAAGTGTTTAGCTACACTAGTTTCACCAAATCTACGTTTCCCCTCATCTTCAGTTATGATGCGATTTTTTAAAGCTGTTCTAATGTGACTACGATGCTTATTTAACTGGACCTTAATACCACGAGACGTTTGACCTATATAGGCTTTGCCACATGGACACTTAAGGATATAGATCACATTCTTAGTGTCACATGTGTATGCCCCTTTAATTTGAATGTTCTTGCCACTCGTTGGATGTGTTATGTACGGACCCTTCATGATGGAACTACAATTCTGACAATGCATGCAGGGGTATGTACCTTTTCTTTGGGGGTTTAAAAATTGTTTCTTGCATATTTTGGTCTGTATGTCGCTACTCATAATTTGACTACCCACCGTCTTACCCTTACGGTAAATAAAGCATGGAGGGTCTTGAATAATTTACCGTATTTTACATCACTCGCTAAAATGTCCCAATGTTAGACGCATCTGTTCCACAGAAAATGCTTATTCTGAACAAAGTCAGAAAATGATTGACAAATTTACTGAAAGAGGCTATAATAAGGAACATCTTAAAACTATGGCACAAGAAGTAGGTTCAATTTCACGTGAAACATTGTTAACTCCTAAAAAGAAAAAAAGTAAAAATGATAGAATGGCATTTGTCAGTGTTTATAATAACCATAGTGAAATGATAAAAAAAAGCAATAAAAAAACATTGGTACATTTTAGCGAGTGATGTAAAATACGGTAAATTATTCAAAGACCCTCCATGTTTTATTTACCGTAAGGGTAAGACGGTGCGTAGTCAAATTATGAGTAGTGACATACAGACTAGGATATGTAAGAAACAACAATTTTTAAACCCACAAAGAAAAGGTACATACCCCTGCATGCATTGTCAGAATTGTAGTTCCATCATGAAGGGTCCATACATAACACATCCAACGAGTGGAAAGAACATTCAAATTAAAGGGGCATACACATGTGACACTAGGAATGTGATTTATATCCTTAAGTGTCCATGTGGTAAGGCCTATATAGGTCAAACGTCTCGTAGTATTAAGGTCCGGTTAAATGAGCATCGTAGTCACATTAGAACAGCCTTAAAAAAATCGCACCATAACTGAAGATGAGGGGAAACGTAGTTTTGGTGAAACTAGTGTAGCTAAACACTTTTTAGAATTTAATCACAGTCTGCCCGAATTGAGATGGGCAGTAGTGGAGGATGTGTATGAAAGAGAGGGATACAGTATGGAAACATTATTATTACAATGGGAAGCCAGATGGATACATGATTTGAATACGCTCATCCCTGCGGCATGAATGAACAGCTAGGCTTAAAAGTGTTTTTATAGATGTAATGTGTAATATTGTTAGAAATGTGTTACTTTACCGCATAGTATAAATACAGCGATGTAAGTTAGTGGCGCGTGCTTGAGAAAGGAGGAGGAGTCCTCCGAAACGTCGTGCGCGCTCTTGCAGTACGCCCGCCTGTCTTCACAGTGTTCTCCTCATGGAGAAGCCACGCTATGCCTTCAGCAAGTGAAATTTTGGATTAGTTTGCCGCCTTCTATGGACTTGTACCATTGGGAACTGCAAGTATAATTTATTGCTGCATGTAGATACATGTGGTGTGAAAAAATTTTTAATAAATTTTGATATGTTTGCAACTAACATTATCTGCTACTTACCTGACGTTATAACTGTATACGAGATTGAGGAGTCTCCTCTGTAGCAGACGCTAAAAGCACGCGGCGATTATATCCTTATACTACCTAGTGACTGATATTGAACAGAGCAGTTGTCAAGCCTGCCACTGCCGATCCATTTACAGTCTCCAAGAGGGACCGAGTGCCATACTTGCCCTCCTCCAGCAGTCCCCTCGCCGCGGAACCGAGCAGCAATGCGCACAGTCGACCACGGCGGTGGTCAAAGTATGCATGCTTATGTGCACCAAGGGAGGGTAGGCGACTCCCTGTGGATAGATGATAAATATCAATAGTGGCACAACCCCTTTAACCCTATTCAGTGACATGACCTGAGCAGACTGTGTAAGCAAGGTATCCCAGAAATAATAATGAAATGAAACATGTTTACAATGAACAATGCTCCAAAATTATTCCTCAACATTCTGCAAATGTGTTTGCAGCTACAGGAAATATCTGGGAAACATGATTGTTGCCAAGTAAAGATCCACAGGTGATTAAATTCAAGGGGTCACTTTTCTCCTTGCACTGTGGATGTTTATTGAAGGTGTTCAATTTAAAACAGTATAACTACATTAGTTTAGTTAAAATGTCTGATTGTTATCTAAATCCTCCTGAATTGCATGGATTTCTGAGTTGATTACTAAGATTCTATTATCTACAGCTGTGATTTGCTTACTTTTCTTAAAATGGTCATTGTTTAGAAGAAATATGTAGAAGACAGCATGAATAACATTTAAGCGAATTTTGTACCTGGGAATTGTTTTACAGCTACAGATCAATATTTCCTTAAAGTTCACATACCTGACCAATATCTATGCCAGGGTTTATGCTTTCACCAATATCCAGAACCATATCTGTACGGAGATTCTGTTGGGAAAAAAATGAAATTCATTTTTTTTTACATTTGTATTTAAGTAAAAGAAGAGAACTAAATATGTTTAAATACATTAAGGGCCAATATAGAGATTTTGCTAAAGATTTATTTATACTCAGGACTGTATCTAGAACAAGGGGGCATCTTTACTGTTAGAGCAGTGAGACTGTGGAACTCTCTGCCAGAGGAAATTGTCATGGTGAATTCCCTAACAGAGTTCAAGAAGGGCTTGGATGCATTTCTGGAGCGTGATAATATAACAAGTTATAGTGACTGGGATTCTGAAGAAGGGTCTGGATACATTTCTGGATGTAATATAACAAGTTATAGTGACCAGGATTCTGGAGAAGGCTCTGGATTAGTGATGAGCGATTATGTCAACTATCGTTATCGATTCGATAGTCGATATCGGCATTTATCATGATGATATCCGACAGTCGATAACAGATTATCGCCGATGACGATTAAAGTCTATGGGAGAAGAACAACACCTTCATTCTCTCCACCCCTTTTTATTTTTTCTTTCCTTTTCTTTCATTTCTTCTTCCCTCTCCTTCTCCTCTCTTTAACTCTCACTCTCCCTCTCTCTTCTTTTTGTGCTGGATGTGCGAGATATGCTTTCTCTTACTGATCCCAGTCCATGCTTCTTTTGCTGCGGTATTTGCCGCGACTAGTGATGAGCGATTGCGTCAACTATCGTCATCGGATCGATAGTCGATATTGTCAATTATCATGCCGATAGCCAATAATAGATAATCGCCGAGGACCATGAAAGTCTATGGGAGAGGAACAACAGCTTCCTTCTTACACCCAAACAGGGGTGGAGAAGCTGGAATTAACATCCACAACAGTCAAATGGATACATGCTACATCTTAGGCAAGACAATTAGGCAACAAGAGTCACAGAAAAAAAGTCACAGACTATTCACTATCCCTGTCTTGTTCCACAGCATGGCCCATAAATTAAAAAGTGCCAGAAGGCAGTATTATTTTATCCATCATTTTACTTGAACTGGACATTGACTATCCCTGTCCTGGACCACAGCATGACCCTCAAACCTGCATGACCCACAGATTAAAAAGTGCTGGAAAACGGAGTCTTTGAACCACCATTTTAGTGAACTGGACATTGACTTTGCAGGTCCTGGACCGCAGCATGACCCTCAAACCTGCATGACCCACAGATTAAAAAGTGCCGGAAGAAAACAGTCTTTGAAGCAGTATTTTAGTGAAATGGACATTGACTATCCATATCCTGTAACGCAGCATGACCCAAAAACCCGTACAGGTGCCCTTATGGACCATCAGCAGAAAAAGTCCAATAAGAAATAAACTATAAAAAAAACAACTCGTTTTCCAAAAACTGCTGCTGCTAAGCTATTGCCATTAGAATGTGAAGCAAATGAAAGGGGGGGGCTTTTTGGGGTCCCCCAGTGGGGTCAACGGGGCCCTGTTTTGAAAATCTTGCATTTTTACTTTTCCAAGTGGGTTGAAGGAAATTTCGAAAAAGGCGGGTGAGGCTGTAAACGTGGGATCTTTGCGGGTTTCAGCTGGCGGGGGCCGGGAAACTTACAGGGGGTTTGGTGTGGGGGAGAGAAGGGCGGGTTTCCCGTTTTCTTTTTAACACCAGGTTCACTAGCAGGGCCGAAGTTACATTTGGGTTGCGGTTTGAGAGCCGGGGGTGGGGTTCTTTAAATCATCCAACCCCGGCCGGGGGTCAGCTAACCCTTGGGGGCCAAATTTTCCCGGTGGGTGCAGTGAGAGCCAGGTTTGCTTTCCTTCATCCATTAAAAACGGAAAAAATTCCTTATGACCCCCAAAACAAAAAAAAAAACAGCCCCGGGGGGAAGCAAGTGGGGAAAATCGGAATTGTGACAAAGGGACCTCCACCCTTTCCCTCATACACATTCAAAAACCTGGGTGGGCCCCTTGAGAAATGCCTGCCTCTACGAGAGGGGCTTGCTCCCCCCGTAGGGAAGGTGCGGATTTAATTGAGTTTTCATTGGAAATGCTGGTGGTTGACGCTCCTTTTCACCCGGGTTTTTCCCTTGGCATTCTTTTTCCGTTTTCCCCAACGTTTTGGGAAAAAAAAATTGTCTCCTTTACGGGGTGGCAAAATTTTGCTCCTTACACCATGTCCTCTAAAATAACCTATATTGTTAAAGTTTTTCCTGTACCCCCCTTTTAAACAATTAGGGGGAATATTTGTATCAGCTATTTGAAACATGCTTTTTTTTTTTAGTATTTTTAATTCTAAAAACCACTATTTAAAATGGGATGAAATTTCCCACCAGTCTTTGGTTTCTCTTTTTTTTAATTGTATTAAACGGGTTTGCCCTCACTACAGGGTTTGCAGTATGTTAAAGATCTTCAAAAACAAGTCATTTTGCAATATTTTTCCATTAACAGTGCCAACCTTTTCCTTTTTTTTGACAGCCCTTTTCCCCTTTAAAATTTTAAAAAAATTTGACCTTACACCCAAATGTTGCCCAATTTTTTGAAGGACATTTTTTTTCTAACAGACTTTTGGGGGGTTTGAAAAACCCCATTTTTTAAAAAATAGGACCTTTAGTAAAAAGCTGTATTTAAAAGAACATGCCCCCCAAAATTTTTAAAAACATGCCCTTTGGCCCCTTTTTTGACAATTGGAAGAACAAAGGGTCTGTTAAAAACCACTTTTTTTAAAAATGGGAAACCTTAGTATAGCTGCTTTTTCACAGCGGGCAGAAAAAAAAGAATTATAAAAAATAAATTCTCAGCCACTTTTAAAAATTGTGAGGGAAAAAATCCCAAATTTAGAACCCAAAATTTTTCTGTTCCAAAAGGACCTTGATTAAGCTTTTCCATGTATCAAGCCCCCTGACCAAAAAACCCATTGCAGATGAAGTGAGTAAAGGGGAATACTTTTTTTCATAAAACCTTTAAAATTTGGGGTTGCCCTTTTACAGTCTCCTCCTGCAAAACCAGAAAAAGGGACCTTTTGGGGAACGGGAGAATAAAAATTGAAAGCAAGCAATGATCTTTTTTAAAAAAAAAAAAATTTCAAGAGGCCCATTTCTGTTTGAAGGGGAATGTAAATTAAAAACCCCACCCAACTAATCGTGACCTCGGCAATTGGGGCCACAACATCATCAAGATCCATCCCTTTAATTCATCTTGATAAAAGGTCAAACAAACCCAAAAATTATCTGGGGGAAAGCCGGATGCCTTTTTTAAGGGACCCTTTTCCAGCTGTGTAAAGGGGCCCCGTTTCAATATGACGGGGCCTGCGGGGGCAGGCCCAAACCCCTTTCCTATGGCTTTGTGGGAGTGAGTTTGGGCCTTTCTTTCCTTTTTTGGGGTACCCAAAGTCGCCCTGGGTCCAGAACATACCCAAAAAAACATTGGTTTTTTGGGGGACGCAGATAGTGTCCCCATGATCTTAAGCCGGGTCTCTTTTGTTTTAAAAATGTGTGCCCTCCCTTTAAAAGGGGTTTTTTGGTGAGGGGGGAAAAAAAAGGTTTTTTGCCAGAGGCCCCAACCCATTAGGCTTCTCCCGGGGGCCAATCCCTCTGCTGCGGCAAATTGGCACTCTATTTGCTTCACGTTCCCTTGATTTTTTTTAACACCTTTTATTTTTTAAAAGAACGTGAAGAAAGGACGAAAACAGATTTCTCCATTTGATCAATCAGCCGGTCCCCAAATTTCCCTTTTTTGCTTTTTTACTTTTCATTTGGGGGGGTGGGGAAAAAGGAAATTTGTTTTTGAGTTTTTTTTTTGAAAGGGGGGATCGAGGAGGGGGGCCCCACCCATTTAACTTTTTACAGTGTAAATGGTTTTTAATGCGATGTTTCATGTTGGAAAAAATTTGGAGCATCAAAGCACTCTGTAAAGGGGATGAAGCCTTGATTTCCCGGGGCCTGGGGGTCAAAGGGGGCAATACAAACTAAATCTTCCTCTTTTTTCCTCCCCCGCCTCAAACCCTTTGCCAACCTTTTTTCCAAAGGGCAGGGCATCGGAAAGGGTTGGTGCCCAGGAATACCTCATCCTCTCCTCCTCCGCTTCCTTCTTCTTTTGGCTTCAACCCAGCCCGACTTGCTTAAATTTGTGTATCCTGAGAGCGGGAGGCCCCGCCTTGCACTACCCCCTGGACCCCAAACCACTGTCTAATGAAGACCGATAAAGTTGTGAAAGGGGGGGTTTTTTCTGGGTTTACGGAGAGAAAGGGCCCTTCTGTGTTGCCCCCCACCCTGGGGGGTTTCCCAACGATCTTTCCCAAAGAACTAAGATAAACCCCCCAATTTCATGCTAAAAACAAGGGCATTGTCCGCACTGACCATTTTTGGTGGCTTTTTTAAAAACTGGCAAGGAGGGTTTTGCAGACCTTTTCCCTTTGCCCCATTTCTCGGGGGGTTTCCACCCCCAGGTCCCACTGCTCCCTTGCCCAGGCCATGTGTCACTTCGTACTGGGGTAAGGGGCATTCCCGCTGCTCCCAAATCGCGGGGGCATTGCAGGGTGGAATTTCCAGGTGCTCCACGCCCCAAAAAAAGATTTTTTAAAAGGGAGGCCTGGTTTTTGGGCACTCAAGCACCGGGGGGTTTTGGGGGGAAAGGGGTGAAAATTTGGGGGGAAAATGAGGGCCAGCCCCCCCGAAACCTTTTCCCAGAGGAAAATTCCCCCACCCCCTTTTGGTTCCAAAGAAATTTCCGGATTACGAGGGTTAAAGGGGCCCTTTGCCGGGCAAGGGCAGAAAACGGCTTGAAAAAATTTTTGATACACGTGGCTGGCCAGGGGCAGGGACGGCTTTTCTGGAAAAGAAATGCCAGCTCTGGATCTGGGGATTGGGGGCAGGCAAGGGGGCCCTGACCCTGGGGGGAACCTGTGTTTCCCCCAGACGAAAAAAGGGGGAAAAAAATTTTTTCCCAAATCCAAAAACCTGGCAATGCCTTTCATTCAAACTTTTGGGTTTTCGATGGTTTGGGTTAAAGTGTTTTTTTCTGCTCCCCCAAAAACCGGGGGAAAACAGAAGGCTGGCTGCCCAGACTGGCCGGGTGTACGGGATTCAGGTCAAATGGGGGGAAGGGAGGGGGAAAAAAAAGGTTTTGGATGGGGCTCTGGTGGGTGTTTTTTTGGTGGGAAATCGGGGGGACAGTGGGGGGGCTGAAGCAGAGGGTGTCCTTGATCATGGGCTCTGAGAGACATGGGCAGCTGAGGAAAAGCTTGGGCGTTTTCGGATGAGGAGGGGAAAGGGGGGAGACAGAGGGGGGGGACAATGGTTGGAAGGGCCCGGGGTCGGTGTGGCTTTTTTTTCCCCAAATGTTCCCTCCATTTCAACTCATGCATTCGCTTCATGTGACCCAGACATTTTTGGGTTTGGGGTTTTTAAACCCCCCTAAGATTCAAACCCTTAATGATGCGTTTACGGCAAAGGCGGGTATGGGTCGCTGGGGGGGGAAACAGAAGCTTGATCGAAAAAGGCCCAGGCTTGAGAGGGGCCCCGGACCTTTTTGAAAGGGCCGGGTAAGGCCCGGAAAAAGGGTGTTTCCGCGATCCCTGGCTGGGGAATAATTTTCAGTGGACTTGTGCGACCGGCCCCCTCCCTTTTTTTAGGGGGGACCCGTACTGACACTACCCCATCGTCTTCCTCCCGTCCATTTATAAACGCTTTTTAACAAAATTTTTTTCTGAAAAAACCACTTGGATTCCCCAAAGTCGGGCCCTCATCATACACAAAACAGGTTTACTTTCCCCTTTCCTGACATTCTGCATCCTGGGGGCTGCGGGCTTTTAAAAAAACAGGGAAATGCAAAGGGGTTGCCGACCGCCTGGAAAAATTTTGAGGGTTGAAAAGGCCCTTCCTTTTCCCCCTTGATTGGGATCAGGGGTTTGGGGGTTAAGCAGACAAAAATTTTTTTTTTTTTTCCTCTTTGGCCCCCTTGATTCTTTTAAAAAGCCCTTTTGGGCCCCAAACCCCCTAATTTTTGGCATTAAAAAAAGGTCTTTAAAAAAAATGGGGTTATCCACAGTGGTTTGGGGCACAAGTTGACATTTGGGGTGGGCCTTCACTTCATGTTGGGGGCCCGGGTTTTCCGACGGGTGATGATGATGACATTTGTGGCCATGGGGGGGGGAGGGGCGAGGGGGGTAAGACTGCTGGGTTTCCCCGGTTTCTTTAAACCCCTGAAGAAAAAATTGGGCGAGCTGTTTTGTTACTGAGATTTTACAGGGCCCAAACCCCAAACGATGACCAGGCCTGATGGGGGCCCCGCAAAACCGAAGATCCGCTGGCTTGCGTGTTGTCACCAGCACTGGCAGGAACACCTTCTCTCAGACCTCTACCTCCATGTCCTACACCCCTCTTTGTTCGCTTATCACCTGCATTCTGCTCCATGTTCAGAAAGATAAAAATTTAAAACGATATGGAAGAGTTTTTAACAGTCTTTTATTGAATGACGGCAAATCACAGCTATTCTTAAATCCCTCTAATTTCCAACAGCCAATATGGATTAGAAACCAGAATTGTTTCTTCGAATACCTGTGAAATGTGGTCTGGTGGAAGAACCGTAACACAAAATCAACAGTATTCTTCCTTCAGTCCCAGGGATTTACAACTGCCCAGTACATAGTTACATAGTTTTTACGGTTGAATGAAGACACGTGTCCATCAAGTTCAACCAAGGGTGGGGAAAATGTGGGTGAAGGTAGAGGGGACAAGGGCTTTAAGCCCAGCCTCACCACTGGTTAATGCCCTGGAACCCACAAGGGGAAGAAACCATCTGCTCCAGTGGAGATCATTTTCTCTGACCCAGAGCCTCCACCAGCCAGGATCCAGAAATTTACAAGCTACGTACGTATTAATATTCTTTAGTTCCAGGTAGGGATCTAAGCCTTTCTTGAAACTCTCTACAGTTCCTGCTGTGCCAGCTCCTCAGGCGGTATTCCACAGATTCACAGTTCTTACAGTGAAGAACGCTCTCTCCTCTGGAGATTGAATCCTTTTTTCGCTAGTCGAAGGGAATATCCCCTTGTCTTTTGAGGGGGCTTCACTTGAAATAATTTTTCATGTTCCCCCGAAGCCGTCTTTTCTCAAGACTAAATAAATTAAATTCTACTAACCTCTCCACATAACTAGATGCTTTCCATAAAGTATATGCTCGTCTTTTTACTCTCTCTAGCTCCATTACACATCTCTCTATAAAACGGGGCCCAGAACTGAACAGCCCAAACTAAGCGAGAGGCACCAATGCTTTGTACAGTGGGGGAATTACATCCTTGTCCCGCGAGTCCATGCCTTTGTTTAATTACACGGGCCAATATCTTACTTGCCCTAGAGGCAGCTGATTGACATTGCATGCTGTTCTGTGGTCTATGATCTACAAGAATGCCCAGATCTTTTTCAACCAACGATTCTTAAGTTTTTCTCCCCCTAGACATATGATGCCTGTAGTTTAAATTTCTACCCTGATGCAGAACCTTACATTTAACCCCATTGAACCCCATTTCCAAGTGGGAGGGCCAAGACTCAGTGTGTCCAGGTCTGCTTGCAATTTATGAAGCATCTTCCATAGATTGCACTGCCCTGCATTGCCTTTGGCTTTCATCTGCAAAAATCGAAACTGTGCTATTGATCCCGTGCCTTTATATCGTTAATTAAAATACATTAAATAAGAGAGGGACCCAATACTGAGCCCTGCGGCACACCACTCACAACGGGGACCACTCAGAGTAGGAGTCATTTACCCACTCTCTGAGTACGATCCAGCAGCCCGTTTTAATCCAATTACACACTGTTATCTCTAACCAATGGATTCTAATTTACCTAACAAACGGTTTTGCTGGACAGTGTCAAATGCCTTTGCAAAGTCTAAAAACACAATATCCACAGCTGCCCCACTATCCAGACTTCTACTCACCTCTTCATAAAAACAGACCCGATTGGCTGACAGCTTCTGTCCTTGGTAAATCCATGCTGGCAATCACTAAATAATATTGTGTTTGTAAAACATACTCCTGTATATAGTCCTTATGAGCCCCTCAAACATTTTTCCGACAACAGATGTTAACTTACTGGTCTATAATTACCTGGCCAAAAACTTGGGGCCTTTTTTTGAAGGTGGGAACTTACATTTGCCTTTGTGCCAGTCTCCTGGTACTATACCAGTCACCAGGGAATCTCTAAATATATGTACAGGGGCACAGAGATAACCGAGCTGAGCTCTTTAAGAGAAACCTTGGGTGAATGCCATCAGGGCCTGGAGCCTTGTTCACATTCAGTTTATTTAACTTGGCTATGACTTTTTCTACACTGAGCCAATTAATTATAGCAGATGATGTATTAACACTACTGGCACCACCTACATCTGCACTAGGCCCACCCCCATCAACTACTATCTCATTGATAGTATATACTGAGCTGAAGAAATCAATTTAGTACCTCTGCCTACTCTTGGTCCCCAGTGACCAGCACCCCATCACAGGACTAGAAATTGATAGTTTTCAACAAACTATCAAACAAGTGCGCTATCTGTGCCAAACTAAGATTCACTGAGTGCAATAAAACTATTCATAAGTTACACGGATGAGAAATTTTGTTTTTTGCAGCAATGACAAAGGAGAACAGTTACTAGAAAATTTTTCTATCAAAATTGGCGTACAACGTGGCTATTTGAAATAAAACTGGGGCCGCACCACGTGCAATACAGCTATTTAAAAGTTAAATGGATAAGAAAAGGTGGTTTTTGCACCAATGAAATACACCAACATTTACTAGAAAATTTCTGTATCCAACTTTAAGTACAAGGTGGCTCTCTGAAAAATACTGGGCTACACCACGTGCAATTCAGCTATTTAAAAGTTAAACGGATAAGAAAAGGTGTTTTTTGCACCAATTAAATATACCAACAGTTACTAGAAAATTTCTGTATCCAAATTTAAGTACAAGGTGGGCTCTTTTAAAAAAACTGTTTCCGCACACGTGCAATACAGCTATTTAAAAGTTAAACGGATAAGAAAAGGTGGTTTTTGACCAATGAAATACACCAAAAATTACTAGAAAATTTCTGATCCAAATTTAAGTACAAGGTGTCTCTTTGAAAAAAACTGGGCCGCACCACGTCTAATACAGCTATTTTAAAGGTAAATGGATAACAAAAGGTGGTTTTTGCACCAATGAAATACACCAACAGTTATTAGAAAGTTTCTGTATCCAAATTTAAGTACAAGGGGGCTCTTTGAAAAATACTGGGCTGCACAACGTGCAATACAGCTATTTAAAAGTTAAACAGATAATAAAATGTTGGTTTTGCACCAATTAAATATACCAACAGTTTATAGAAAATTTCTGTAACCCAAATTTAAGTACAAAGGGGGCTCTTTGAAAAAACTGGGCCGCAACACGTGCAATACAGCTATTTAAAGTTATACGGATAACAAAAGGTTTTTTTGGGACCAATTGAAATACAGCAACAGTTAACAAAAATTTCTGTATCCAAAATTAAGTACAAGGTGGCTCTTTGAAAAAACTGGGCCCGCACCACGTGCAATACAGCTAATTAAAATTTTACGGTACAAAAGGTGGTTTTTTGACCAATGAAATACCCAACATTAACAAAATTTTCTGATCCAAAAATTAAATACAAGGTGACCTCTTTAACAAAATGGGCCGCACCACATTCA
>JAODAL010051754.1:0-26476 GCA_025379985.1 Phyllomedusa bahiana | reverse complement strand
TAACCGAACAAGCAGTTCAGGTTTCAGAGCTCCCCCATCAGTATTCGGAAATGTTTGTCCCTAGTGATTAGTTGAAAAGGGGGGGGGGGGTACAAATTTTTGTGTCCTTGTTTGACCCATTAAAATGTATGTTGGGGTGTAATGGTGGTAGGTATGTGAAGATTGGCCTCTTTGAAGAAATAACGACCATGCATAGTCAAATGTCCTTTTTGGTGATAAACTTTTACCCCAAAAAGGCTTAGGGTTTATGCCCAAAGTTAATTTGCTTAAAATTAAATCTTGTACGTGGGGAAAAAAGTTTTTAGTCGCCACCAATTGTGCAAGTTCTCCCTTAAAAAAAGTGAGAGAGGCCTCTAATTGACATTTGGTAGTCAAAAATATAGAGCAAAATGAAAAAAACAAATTCAAAAACCCCATTGTCTGATTTGGAAAGAATTTTTTTTAAAATTTTGGTAAAAAAAAAGTGTTTGGTCCCTACAAACAAGGCAGATTTCTTGTCTCTCAACATGTTCTTTTTTAAGGGCCCCTTGTCCTCCATCTTTACTATGTAATTGCCCTGTTTGAACTTACAGTATAAAAGACACCTGCCCAAACCTCAAACGTCCACTCCAAAAACTCCATTTTGGTGAAGACCAAAGAGTGTCAAGAACCCAGAAAAAAAATTCACCCCTGATCAGTCGGGGAAAGATAATCGCAATGGGCAAGCAGTTTGGTGTGAAAAAATAAACTGTGGGAGCAATATTTAGAAAATGGAAAACATGCAAGACCACTGATAATCTCCCTCGATCTGGGGCTCCATGCAAGATCTCACCCCGTGGGATCAATATAATCACAAGAACGCTGAGCAGAAAACCCGTCCCAGGGGGGGGACTAGGAATGACCTGCAGAGGGCTGGGCCAATGTAACAAAGGTACGTCAGAAACCTATGCCCCCAGGGCTCAAATCTGCAGTGCCAGACATGTCCCCCCTGCTTAAGCCAGTACATGTCTGGGCCTGTCTGTAGTTTGCTAGAGAGCATTTGGATGATCCAGAAAAGTACTGGGATAATGTTATATGGTCAGATGAAACCAAAGTAGAACTGTTTGGTAGAAACACAACTCGTTGTGTTTGGAGGAGAGAGAATGCTAAGTTGCATCCAAAGAACATCATATCTACTGTGAAGCATGAGGGTGGCAACATCATGCTTTGGGGCTGTTTCTCTGCAAATGGACCAGGACGACTGATCCGTATACGTGAAAGAATGAATGGGGACATGTATTGTGAGATTTTGAGTGCAAACCTCCTTCCATCAGCAAGGGCATTGAAGATGAAACATGGCTGGGTCTTTCAGCATGACAATCATCCCAAGCACACTGCCAGGGCAATGAAGGAGTGGCTTCGTAAGAATCATTTCAAGGTCCTGGAGTGGTCTAGCCAGTCTCCAGGTCTCAACCCATAGAAAACCTTTGGAGTAAGTTGAAAGTTCGTGTTGCCCAGCGACAGCGCTAAAACATCACTGCTCTAGAGGAAATCTGCGTGGAGGAATGGGCCAACATACCAGCAACAATGTGTGCCAACCTTGTGAAGACTTACAGAAAACGTTTGACCTCTGTCATTGCCAACAAAAGATACATAACAAAGTATTGAGATGAACTTTTTTTATTGACCAAATACTTATTTGCCACCTTAATTTGCAAAAAATAATATTTCCAAATCAGACAATGTGATTTTCTGGATTTGTTTTCTCATTTTGTCTCTCATAGTTGAGGTCTACCTATGATGTCAATTACAGGCCTCTCATCTTCTTAAGTGGGAGAACTTGCATAATTGGTGGCTGACTAAATACTTTTTCCCCCCACTGTAGATAGGGAATACACATAATCGACCTATAGTGAGGGTGGTATAAATAAACAACTCGTAGTCACTGGGATATACTGTATATAACACATTTTCCTATAGAAATTCTAATATAGATTTTTTGTCATTTATCTTATTTTGAGGTAGGCAGTTTTGCACAGTGTCATCTTTCCTCTTTTTTGATGTAGATATGCCTGTCAATCTCTATTTACTGCATGGCCAGCATATGGTCTTCTCTCATCTAGGTGGTACATAACATGCTTTTTTGGAAAAGCAAGGTGGTGATCTCATTGTTGCACTACAAGTATCTCTCTACAATCCATGAGAGAGATGGAGAATAGTTTATGCATCACATACTATGCCTTGCGATCTGGCCACGTTATCAAAAAAACATAAAATATGAGAAAAGAAGCAGGCACTTCAATGCCAGATTATTGAGTGTGAAGTGAAACAGACATTGCTTTGAGCATAACTGCTTCATTGAAAATATTGTTTGTTCTCATTGTCATCTGTGTTTCTATAAAGGGGGCGATCCCCAGCCAAGTTCCCAAAAAAAGATTGTTCTATGAAAAAACCAAAGGTGATTATTTTTTTTGGTAAATGTTAAAACTGGGAGATTTTCTCTTCTTGATAAATGCCCTACAAATAGTTGTGCCCAAAAGGGGAAAATTTCTGAGCTTTCACATGTGAAGAGAGGGCCCTAGGAAAAGGACAGCTCTCTGGAACACGAGTCATTCATTTTGTCGTATAATTAATACATACTTGTAAATGCTGATTTGCCATCTGGGTAACAGAAGGAGACGATTGAATGCTTCGTGTATTTTTTTTTTTTCAAATAAACAGCTCTATAGAAATGTTACTGTTAATTTTGTATAACAGAACTGAGGAGAGATGTCTTTTGTCTACCACTGCTGATACTCCAAGGATTTTTATTTTCTCTAAAACTTTTTGTCTATGTATAAAACGACATTGGTTCATCTTTTAGACCACAATTGTATAAAATGGGAGTTTTAGGAAGACAGTGTAGCGAATTTATTAATACTTTTTAACATTTACACAGTGTAAATTTGGACTACAGGGACTAAAAATGCTCCAGATTTATCAGTGTTGGTAAATCTCGCATGTGTTTAGACTGTCTACTCTTGGTTTGCACTTTCTATTAGGTGGTTTGTTTTCCCCAAAAAGTTGGACATGATGTTCACACCAGCCACACCCCTTTTTGAGCCCCACCTCCTTTTGGTTTGATTTCACACAAAAGTGTCTAAAAACTGTCTTAAATGGAGGGGCGTGGTTTGTCATGGCCGCGTGAAGACGCTCCTTCCTGAGCTCCCTGGACTTTATTTGAGAATCCGCTGACATCAGCCCTCTAACCATGGGCAAAACCTCCAAAAAGGCAAACCTGGCTCCTCTGCTGACACTGAGCCTGCTTAAGGGGACATTAGCCAATATTTTGGCCGTTTTATGGCCCTTATGCCCTTAGAAGACCCGATGGAGTGTGGGCCTCAAGATGGCCCCCCCCCCCAGGGCCTTTGGCTCCAGAGAAGGCCCCGCCTTACCGTTTCCCCGAGGACCCCCATCCACCCACTCAGCCCGTAAGAAGAGGGGGGCGCCGGCTCTGGTCCTACCATGACTCCTGCCCCCCGGGAAACGCCCCCTGCTGGCCCGCCGCCCGCAGAATATGGCGCGGCTGCGGCTCTTCCCTGTCAGAGGTTGGGGACCTGGCCGCCGGCCCCTCCTGGGCGGCCTCTCTACAGCGAGGGATGCACCCCGCAGAACACAGACGATGTGTCCGATACCCACCCGGTCGCGTGCTGCCGGACTTGCCTGACCCCGGTGATAAATGGGCCTGTGAAGCGCGAGGTGTCGGGAGAGGAGCTGACAGGTACCTCCGTCCCTGCGGGCCCTGGGTGCGGCGGGGGCCCCTTGTGCGCCCCCAAAATGGCTGCCCCCCCGGACTGTGGTCCTGCCTTAAATCCCACTCTCTGCCCCCCTTTGGTGGGGGAGTCTCCGGGCGCAGCCAGAACCCCGGGGTCATGTCCTGGGCCCCCGCATTTACCTGGCTCGTTTTCCCCTTGTGGGGGCCTTCCAGATTTTTCCCCATTTTGGGGACTCCCCAACTCTTTGGGGGTGACCCCCCGAATACAGGGGTCCTTGAAGGCTCGTTCCCCCCCGGTTCAAGTGGGGGGCCCCCCCGGTGGACCACTCTCACCTCCTGCACCCCAGGTGGCCCCAACACCGCCCCGG
Organism: Phyllomedusa bahiana; assembly: GCA_025379985.1. NCBI lineage: Eukaryota > Metazoa > Chordata > Amphibia > Anura > Hylidae > Phyllomedusa > Phyllomedusa bahiana. The sequence continues at coordinate 22,396 of JAODAL010051754.1, read as the reverse complement.
AAAGGGGCCTGTCATTATTTCTCCTGGTCCATGGGGTCGTCATGGGGGGTGCCATGTCGGGCCCGCAGAGAGTGAATGGGGGACATTGTCACGTCACCCCCTGCCCTTACCTCCATGTCTGCCCACCCTCCATATGCTGTCCATATGGTGGCCTTTCCCTCTCAGGTCTGCGATGCCGAATATAGCCCGAAAGGGTACTCTCTATCTCCCCTTCCCGTTCGGGGGCCTCCCCTCCATCCCTGGGCCGATTTATTATTCTACGTGGGGCTGGTGCTGAGATGGGGGCATTGCCGGTCCCGGGGCCCCTAATCTGATGGACCCCCAACTTTTAACGAACATTCCCACCAGAAGGATATCTCTTCTATGGGGGAAGCGGATTTGGGGTGAGTGCAGAAAAGGGGTTTGCCCAATTTCGTTTGACCCGTAGCTGTGACACAGGGTGGATGATCTCCAGCGGCTCAAAGATTCCTCCTCCATTTTTCTCTCCGCCCCCAAGGGGTGGTGAACAACAACCCCATCTCAACTATTTTCCCCCCCAAGCACTGAGATGTGGAGAATGAGGGGGAGAAATAACCTTGGTCAGGGGCCTTTCCAAAAAAAAACTGTGCCTACTTCGATCTTACTTACATATCACAAGTTTTCAAAACCATCCTAGACCGCAATCAAACACTCACATTTAGATGGACGAGTCCATGAGCCTTTTTTGTTTCCCCCCAGCAAAGGGCTTAAAGCCCTGGCGTAGTTGTCGGGCCCTTTCTATGTCCAATAAGAAAATCCTTCAGAAGGGTCATCCCCTTTGGGCCTTGACATCCAGGGGACCATGTTTCAGATATTCCGGATTGTCCCCGGGATAAATTTGGCAACGGGGATGCTAAACCCATCCTCAACATCCTGAAAAAGAGGAACCCTTTCCCTTTAAAGATGGGAATTCCTTTTGTTTTTTGTCTACGTGGGGGAGCGCCCTTTCACCTTGCCCCACTTGCCAATGTTTATGCGGGACTTTGAACTTCCTGATGTCTCTCTGCCTGATTGGCCCTCTAGGTCTTTGTCAACGGGGAGGGGTGTCGGAGCTGTGGTGACTCTCTCCTCTCCCAGCCGGACGCTCTGGGTCTGCCGCCCATTGGACTCCGTTCCAAAGGATCCCGTACACTCAAAACATACTTAGTCACCAGCAAAGGTCCTTCTCCCAACTTGACCACTGTCACTTGAGAGACTCAGATGTTCCTCCTAAAGCTTTTGCTTTGCAGGTTTAGTTTGTCAGTCATATAGGAAGTACACATCTCTTTGTTCCTCCCCTTTTTCCTTTTTAAGGTGTACTATCGAGGAATGTTTTTGTGATGTTTTTGCCTTAGTATTGGTTTAACTCAGGCATAGTGCGAGACCTTTGCCTGACTAGGTTGCAGGATGGCATATGCTGTTATTGCCCTCATTACGTTGTTTTTGGATTTTCTTTCATTAGTTTTTGTTCATTACGGTTCGGGAGCGACTTCTATGGAGTGCCTGTCATACACGTTCCTTAAATAGTGTTTGGACTGCCTTCTGGCCACCTGCGGGCCACCTGGTTTTCCTGGTTTTATTTGTAGTTTTTTATGCAGGAGTTTTCTGTTCTTCCTGTTTTGTTTTCCTGTACCCCCCTCCTGCCTGTTTTCTTGCCACTTCCTTTTTTTCCTTTTCCACCTTTCCCCCGCCAGATGTTGGATGTGCGCGATACATGTATACTTCTAAGGCTTGATGGGAGACCTTAAGCTAGTATCCTTCAACGCCAAGGGCCTTAATATTCCTAGGAAGCGCTCCCAGATCCTTTATTAATTTCATCGACACAAGGCCCACATAGTCTGTCTTCAAGAGACTCATTTTAAAATTAAGCATGCTCCTTTAATCAAAGATAGATATTTCCCTCAATGGCACTTCGCTAACTGCCCTCATTCTAAAACTAGAGGGTTGGCCATCACCATCCATAAGTCCTTAGCTCATCGGGTGATAGAGTGCATATCTGATGCAGAGGCCAGATGCCTTATTTTAATCCTTAACATCAACGGTCATGATTTTACGATTGTTAATGTTTATACCCAGAACCATGGGCAGGTTGCCTTTCTGCTGAAGGTCCTTGATGAGTTGCACTCATGGGCCAAGGGCACTGTCTTGTTTTGTGGGGACCTCAATCTCACCCTCGACCCCACCCTGGATAACTCATCCGGGCATTCTTTCAAAGCATATTCAGCTATTAAATGTGTGAGGAGGGCCCTTCTCCAATTTCAGTTAGTAGACGGATGGCGGCTTCAACATCCATCCGTTTGGGGCCCATAGCTTTTTATCCCCAGCCCCAAAAAACCACATATAGTAGAACCCAAACTACAAAATTTACTTCAGATATGCCCTTTCCCGTGGTTCCCAGTCTTCCCCCAATAGGTAATTTTGTTAAGGTCTGATCTGCCTCCCATTTTTTTTCCTTTTTGTGCCCTTTTTCCTTGTTCCCCAATGTCAGGCCCTGGAGATTTAAATGAGTCCTTGTTGTTAAATTAAATTGCTTTGGGGGAACTAAGCAGGGCTTGAGCACTTCGGTCGGAAAAACGTGAGGATCCCACTTCCCTTTTCCCTTCAGTGGGAGGCTCAAAAGTGGTTCCCCGGGGGTGGGTTTTTGGTTTAAAAGCATGGTTGTCCCCTTTTAAAAAACCCTTAAGGAAAACAGAAATTTTGTAAAAAACCATTCCCCAAAAGGGGGTACCCTCGCTTGGCTCCAAAACACAAACAAGCTCTTTCCACTAAAGTCTTGCAGGATTTATTTTGGGGCCAGATTGGAGGTTAGTTTTTTATTTTGAACCCTTATGGTGAAGACTCCTCCCAAAAGGGGTTCAAAAGTAGGTTCTAAAAATATGGGAAAAAGGGATGGGTCGGCTTTTGGGCCCAAGGGGCCTTTGGGAAAATTCAGGACGGCCCCAAATCCTTGGTTAAACCTGCATAAAAAAATACCCACAGGAAAACCCCGGGGTACTTTCCCCTCCTGAGATTGTGATGAGTTTAATCATTCAAACCCCAAAAGTTGTTAAACTTCCGGTGGCCGATTTTCACCCGCTTTTCCTTTTTGGGCGGGAAACCCTTTCTCTTCCTTGTTCCCGCCCCCTCCGGGGATGTTAAAACCCCCAAAAGGGCGGGAAAGCAGTCCTTTCGGAAAGGAGGATTTGGGGGGTTTGGCTTTTTTGGGGACCCCCCTGGGGGAAAAGAAAGACCCGGGGCGGACGGCTTTACGGGAAAAATTTTTTTTAAAAATTTGTTGTCTCCTTTTTTTTTCCCAGTTCTTTTAAATTGTTTTAAAACCTTTGGTTCTTCCCTTTCCCCCTTCCCCAGGGAGACCTCTGGGGCCCCCATATCCAGTTTTGCCCCCAAACCGGGAAAGGGGGCCCCGCGGGTCTGTGGAAAGGCTATGGGACCGATCCCCTTTTTAAAGGGTTTAGCCCTTAAAAATCTAGGGCAAAATTGCTGCCGAATCTTTCCCCAACCCCCTCCCCCCAAAACCCTGATCCACTGGACCAAGTGGGTTCTCCCCCGGGGTGAGGGTGGGGAAAAATACGTTGAAAGACATTGGTGTTATTCATTATCCTAGCGGCAGGGGGAAAACCCTTGATGATTTGTTCTGGTTTCCAAAGAAAGTTTTTGACAGGATCTCTTGGGACATTTGTTTTAAATTCCCTTTTAACCCATGTGGGTTTTGGGCCCTCTTTTTTAAATGGCCAAAATATTGGCACTCTATCATAACCCTTCGGCGAAAATTAAAGTCAATGGTGCCTTGTCAGGTTTCCCCTGGACATACGCATGGTACGGCCCAGGGATCCCCCTTTTGCCCCCTTTTTTTATACTTTTTTAATCAGGGAAACCCACCTTTTTTGGCCGTTTTGTGCGTTTCCAAACCCCGGACATCAAGGGAAAAACCCGTTTTGGAGGGCAGGAGTTTTAAGTTCTGGCTTTTTTTGGGAAAGATTGTTAATCTATTCAAAAGACCCTTTTTTATATCTCTTCCCCCCCTTTTGCTTTTTGAGTTGGATAAGTTCCCCATGTTGTAAATTTTTAAAATCAATTACTCAAAATTGAATTTTTTAAATTTTTTTCCCTTGCCCCAAGCCATTTGTCCAGGCCATTAAATCAAAAACTTCTCCTTTTCCGGCCCCGGGAGGGAGTTTTTAAAATTTAAAAAATTCCCAAAAAGTTATATCGCAACTTTTAAAATGAAACCCTTCCCCCCCTTTTTTAGCTAATATTTCTCGTTTTACTGGGGTTTTTGGGGTAGGGGTGGACTTACAGGGTTTTTGGTTTTAGAGTGAATTTTTTTAAAAAATGTCCTTTACAAATCAAAAACTCCCTATATTCTGTTTCAGGGGTTTCGTTTTTCCCCTGCCCTCCTCCTTTTGGGGTTTTAAAACCCCAAAACAAATGTTTCACTGGTTTTTTTTAGGGCGCCCCCCGTCGCCCCTTTGAGACTTAAAAGGGAACTACTGTCTGGGCCCAAGACGGGGGGGGGAGTGGGCTTCCCCCAAATTGAAAAGGTCAAATTATTCCCCTGGTGCTGCCTATGTGGGTTTTTGGCCCTTGGGGTTCATAATCCTCAAGATAAGCTTGGGGGGGTTATTGAAAAAGACAGTCTCCCTCCGGGCCCGAAAAATTCCCCCTCCGGGGGGCCCCAAAAGCCTCTCGACCCGAGCCCCCAAACCCCTGCCCTTCCGTACTGTTCTTACACTCTCTTTTTAATATAAAGTCCAAGGCCCCCGGGGCCCCCCCTTATTTGTTTGGGGCCCCCCTATTTCCCCATCCCCGGATAATCATTTTTTTTCCCCCGGGGCCCCTTTTAAAGGGGGGGTTCTTTCCTGGGGGAGTTCTAAGTGTCGTCCCCCTCCTAACAGTAGTAAAACTTTTGGGTCCCTTTAAATCCCCCCTTGCGGTTTTTGACTCAGGTTTTCCCCTCCTTCTTTTAAAATAGGTTTTGGGTTTTATCTGCACCCTTGAAATTCTTTCCCTTTTACTTTTCACAAGGGAAAATCTATCTTAGGGCACTTTCCCCCTTGGGTTTGGGTATCGCTCCCAAAGGGCCCCGGGTTTTCCCCTACTCTTCAGTGGTTTAATCTAAATCCACTTTTTCAGGTTCCCCCTTTTTACAAAAAGGCCTCGGAAAAGAGATTTAAAGGAGGGCCCCCCCCCTTTACTGCGGATGGAGAAAGTGCTTTTTTCCACAAACAACGGGAAGTGAAGCCTTTTTAAAGCGCGGGAAAACAACTTTTCAGTCTTGTAAAGGTGACTACAAAGAGTCCAAAATCGGGCCTTCACAAATTTGGGTATCCTAGTTTTTTCCAGAACACTGGGGGGAGGTTTTAATCAAGAGGGGGTTTTGTTTTTATGTCTAAACATTTTTGGGGGTGCCCAGTCTTGCAGCCTTTTTGGAAAAAAAAGTCCTTCAGGCTATCTCGGATTGTTGTGGGGGACCTCCGTTCTGGATTGCCCAGGACCCACCCTATTTTTAATTTATGTTCCCCTTTTTCCCCAAAGTCTCCTAAAAGAACCCCTTTTTAAACTAGGTTTTTTTTATAGGCCAGAAAAAGGCGGAAATTTCCCCCGCCCTGGGTTCTTTTCCTTTCCCCCCGTCAGTCGTAAAGGGTTTTTGGAGGGGTGTCTTCAAACTCGTGTATGGAAGGAGTTGATCCCCCCTTTCCCCCCCGGGAAACCCCAAAAGTATTGCACCATTGGAGCTTGGGGAAACCCTAAATCAAACCCCCCGGGAAATTTCAGGCCCTTTTGGGGGTTTGGTTGGGTGGGGTCTCTTTTGCCCCCTTAACCATTCCCCTTTTTTTCCAATGTGTGGTGGGCTGGTCGTGGGGGGCTGGGCCCTTGGTGTTAAAGTTTCAAATTTGGGGGACGTTTCCCCCTTCCCCCTTTACATAGCTTTTCGCATGGCGTTTCGTGCTCATCCGTTGTCCTGCGGTGTGGAATCCCTTTCCCTTCCCTTTCCCTTGTCCTTCTTATATTTGTTATAACTTTTGGGGACCCTTGGGGGACCATTAGAAAAAGTTGAACCTCAGGAACTCTGGCCCGTTGGGGTAGGGGTCTCTCGGGCCTTCTTCTTTTGTGGACGTTAAATATTATTATATTTTTTAAAATTTTTTTTTCTTTTTTTTTTTTATTTTTTTTGTTTTTTCTTCTTTGGTGTTGATGGGGTTAATCGGTGGTCACAGTATTTTAAGGCCCTAAAAGCGACTTTTGGGACTTATAATTTTTTTATGTATCTACAATGTTGTGCCCTTGTTCCCAAAATTTTTGGTTTTAGTTTCCTTATATTTATTGAAAAATTGTTTTAAAAAAAATGTTTTTTTATGTGGGAAAAAAAAAATATTAAAAAATATTAAAAAAATTTTGGCTTAAAAAATTTTGCACCCGTTTTTTTTGCCCCCATGGCCAAAAGTAAATCCCGTTTCCCCTCATGTCAGTGCGTTGCAAAGGGGGGTTTGGGGACCCGGGAAACTGAAAAACTCAGACTGGGCTATGGTGTTTCCCCCTGTTTTCTGATTGTAAAAATGGGAAATTGGGTTTAGTCTGTCCTTTTGGTAGGTAGAAGAAGAATAAACAGCTATACAGTAATGGTCATAACAGTGTGCTCAGCAAGCCAAAAATTTTAACCACCTGGGTAATTCTTGGTCAATTAAGATAAAAAAAAAAAAAAAACAAAGTGTTTGGTTAAGAATCACTCTTGCCTCTGTCTGGCCAGTGTAACGGCAGAAAAAAAATAGTATGGAATAGTGTAGTAGATTACACTATTCCATACAGTGACATCCAGTAAAACAAAACTATATTTTAAAGGGGTTTTACCACGACGGCAATTCATACCTGCTTTATACAGCTTTAGCTTTCAGTCTATTCAAAAGGTGGCGTGCGTGATTTGTTTGAATGCATATCCCTGTGAAACCCCAAAAGGGAAAATTTTACCTCAACCTTTTCTTTTCCCCTTTAGTGTGCCCCACTCTAGTCCCAAAAAAAAAAGACTGTTTATATAAAGATTTGTGAGTATTTACAATGTAGCTGAGTTGTTGACACTTTGCCCTTTTAGCCCTTTTTTCAAGGGGAAAATACCTTTATTGAGGTTTTTTTTATTTATTTGCCCCCCTGTTTGACTTATTTTAAATAGTACAGAGGAAAAGGATTTGAATGATAGAAACCCGGGGTTTAAACGCTCAATCGGAGGGGAGTGTGTGTGATTAGTTTTAAAAAGCCGCCTGAGGGGGGAGAGGTGATGTCTAAACCTCGGGCCCAGGGCCCGGGAGTCCGTCACCGGTTGAATCCTTTAGGCTACGGGCCCCACAGCCCTTGGACCCAAAAAACCCCAGACTTTTAAATGGCCCAAAACCCTTTTTGGAAGCACAGCCCCGTCAGACGTTTTTGTTGTTGATGATGAGGTTTTTCCCCACATGCCCTGAGGAATTTTTGGGCCACTCCTCTTTGCGGGTAATCTCTAAATTTAATTTTTTGGGGTTTTGAGGCTGGGCGCTTGCATCTCGGGGCTTCAAAACCCCCTTTACATTTTCTATGGGATTAAGGTTTGGAGACTGGCTAGTATTAATATATATTAATACTAATTTGTATAGCCTGAAGGGCTGTTAAAGGTTTTAAAAATGTTCTGAAACAAAGTGGTTTTAATAAGAAACTATACGCAAGAACAAGGGGACACAGCCTTAAAAATCAAAAGCAATATCCATAGTAGATGTTTTGAACAGCAGGATACAAATAAAAAGATAATCATATAAGGATGACTATCTTTTTTCTGCTATCAGTCTTTTGCTGTATGATTCTGGACTGTGCAGATAATTTCTATAATTAGAAAACCTATAAATATGAGGGCCAATCAAGTAGGATGGATACCATAAACACAAAGAATACCAAAAGAAATTATATCCAATACAGTAATATAGAAATGTAAAAACAATACTTCATTAAATCTTATTATAAACAATTAAAAAATATATCAAGAACAAACAAAATCACACCCAAATTAAAAAGACCCAACTAATCCCACTGAAACATAATGCTGTACATCATATAGGTGATAATAGTATCAAAACATCACATAAATAAGTACAAAAACATCAATTTTATACATCACCAAGGATCAGCAGATTAGAATGAACCAAACACCCTGATGCGCGTTTTGTCTGCGCTTTCTCAAGGGGAATATACTTATTTATGTGATGTTTTGATACTATTATTACCCATATGATGTATAGCATTATGTTTCAGTAGGATTAGTTGGGTATTTTTTATTTGGGGGTCATTTTGTCTGTTACTGACATATTTTTTAATTATAATAAGATTTAATAAAGTATTGTTTTTACATTTCTATATTACTGTATTGGATACAATTTCTTTTGGTATTCTTAATTTCTATAATTAGTAGAGCAGGAAGTTAATATATGGCAGTCTTCATGTTAGGCCCAAGAGCTCAACTGTCTATTCTCACTGTTAAGGCAAAAAAATAAAAAAAAAACATGGTGGAAAATAATAACTTCAGGTGTAAATAGCGCCTATGCAAAAATTCCCTCAGTATTTTACATTCACCTACATGGGGTCTGAATTAGTGAAGAAATATGTAAGGACTTTGCTTGCTATGAGCTGACCTCCAAGAATGGGAGGTGACCATGAATGTGCAGTTCTTTCTGTTCATTTGTATAGGAATTCCAAATATAGCCAGCAAATATATTCAAAGATATTGAGAACTCCCATAGACATGAATGAGGGAGAGCAAGTCAAGCATACCATCTTTCTTTTTCACATGACTCAAGGCGCCTGGGACGAAGCCGGCTCGACACATTATTTTATGTCGGCTCCCAAGAGCTTGGACGCAGGGAACAGGGATGGACAAGGATCGGACGCAGTAGGAATCAGTAGGACCAGCTCACCATTTTCCCTGGAGCATACAGCCACAGCTTGGCAGAGGCGCCAGCACACGAAGCAGGTGCCATCTTGCAATCTTGGATTAGGAGCTCCAGCACACAACTCTATTCAGCAACGCACAGGCAGTGGCACAGTCCTGACAGCCCTACACAGGCTCCCTAGCCACCCTCCAAGGTAGCAAGCTTGGTTCTAAAGAGGTGGAAGGGGCTGGCTATAACACAACTTTAAAGGACATCCTGGCCTTTTACTGACCACGTGACAGACCATAACATCTCTGGTGAACTACTTTATCGGCAACTCAGAAAAAAAGGTACATACACTATAGAAAGCTTGCTGCGACACATCCATTTGCTACATATGGTGTCTACGGTTATTTAACAACATGTTAAGTAATTAAATTTATGCAGTCTCACAGTTACCAATCGGCCCTTAAAGGAAACATAATGCTGATGTGGCCCTTGGTGAAAATGATTTGGACATCCCTGCCTTATTCTCTGAGGCTGGCTCATAGCGAGCTACAAGCACGATTGCTGCAGGAAACCAGTTGTACGTTACAGCTGGCATCCTGCAGCATTAGCCCCGACTGGAGATTACGCTGAGGGGGGCCTATTAACCCCTTAGTTTCAGCGTTCAATTAATTGGCTGCTGGTGGCCTACCTGACAGCCCGGTAGCCTGAGAAAGACTCCCAGGCTGACTATGACGTCACCATGCCCAGCTGTGCCCTGTGACCAGGCATAGTGATTGACAGTTACCATTGAGATCAGTAATCAGCAGTAATGCTATATACTGTTCTCCATTGTAGCTGTGACCTGAAGATCACTGTTACAAGTCCCCCTATGGGGAAAAGTGAAAAAAGTAAAAAAGTGCCCAAAAAAAAAAGTACACTGCCCTTTTCCCGTTTACAAACACTTGTTGCGCCATAAAAGATAAAAAATAAAGTAAGCATATTTGGTATCGCCGTGTGCATATCAACCTACCCTATAAATCTGTCATGATATTTAACCCGCATGGTGAATGCCGTAAAAAGAAAAGAAAATGTCACAGAATTGCGATTTTCGTTTATCCTCGGCACATAAAATGGAATAAAAAGCGATCAAAAAGTCATATAAATGCCAATGAAAACGTCAATTGATCCCACAAAAAAAGAAAGCCTTTAAACTCTGTGTATGGAAAAATAAAAAGGTATGACTATCAGAAGATAGCAATGCACAAATATTGCACTTTTTAAGCACTTTAGCATTAAAAAACTATATAAATTGGTTTATCACAGTGACCATATTGATCCGCAGAGTAAAACTAACTTGTCACATATTCTGTATGGTGAGCCCTGTTAAAAATAAAAAAAAACACTACTGGAATTAGTGTTTTCATCAGCCTGGCTTTCAGAAAATGGATTTAAATGTACCGACCCACATAGTAAAGTTATCCAGTCGTTTATGCTGCACGGCAAACACTAAAAATGAAGTTGATATAACAATGGTGGAACTGAGTTTTTTTCCCTCCATTTTAATGGCCCAATGCTAAAAAAAAAGCAAAAAAAAAAAAACTATGGACCACCTTTGTGCCCAAAATGCACAACACACCCCTAGATGAGGTCCCTGGGGATGTTGAATCCAAATGGGGTGACTTCTGGAAGGTTCCACCTATTCTGATACTTTCGGGGCTTTGCAAATGTGACATAGCACCCACCAAAATCTGCATTCCAAAAGCCAGATAGCGCTCCCTCCCTTATATGCCCTGTCTTGCCCCCAAACAGCAGTTTACACCCACATAAAGTGTGTTACCGAACTTGGAAGAAATTGTGTAACAAATTTTGGGGTGCTTTTTTTCCCACAATTTCTTGTAAAATTGAAATTCTTTCAGCTAAAATTGCAGATTGTTGGAAAAAAAAGCCTAACGCTAAAAAAAGTGAAACACCTGGTTTCAAAAATTGGGGTAACATATATATATATCATTTTATTCCATATTATATAATTCATAATGCCAACTCTCCTTTTTTTGGGGGGGGGGTCCCCTAAAATTTGGGGGTCCCCTCCCGCCCTCCCGGGGGGTTTGGCCTTCCCTCCCCGGCCGAGCGGCGGGGGGGGCCTTTTAAATTACCGCGGCGCAAGAGTAAGCGTGGTCGACTCTTTCGCCCCGGGGGGGCCCGCCTACAGGGGGGCCGGGCCCCAGCGGCCGCTCACCCCCCGGGGGTCACTGTGCGGGGGGGAGGCAGGAGGGATGCTCCCCTCCTCCCCCCTGTTTTCCGGGGGCCCCGGGGTGCCCGTAAAATACAGGGTCAACGCCGCAGGGGGGGTGGGCGCGCGGCGCAGGGGAGGTGGGGAAACGGGGGGGGCTTGCTCTCACTTTTCCCCCGCCCGCTGAAAAAGATCGGTCGGGAGCGGCCCCGTGCAGGAGGGCCCGGTAAGGTAAGTGGATTTTATTTTTTAAAATTTTATTGCTTTAGGGGTCTACCTGGCAACAGAGGGGGCACTCCCTGGAAAAACAGGGGGGGGCCTACCGGGAAAAAGGGGGGCACCCCGGGCTAACAGTGGGGGGCATTTCCGGGCTAACACAGGGGGCACAAACCTTAAAAAGGGGGGGGGCACTACCGGGGCTAACAGGGGGGGACACCGGGCAACAGGGGGGGACATCTACCTGGCAAAAGGGGACACTACCTGGAAAACAAGGGGACATCTACCGGGCAACGGGGGGGGCATCCTGAACAGGGGGGGCACAAACCGGCAACAGGGGGGGGCATACCTGGCTAAACAGATGGGGGACCCCGGGGAACAGAGGGGGCACCCCTGGCAACAGGGGGGGCACTACCGGGGCAACAGGAGGGGACATTTTACCTGGCAAAAAGGGGGGGAAACCCGGGGCAACAGAGGGGGCCCTACCGGGAAAAGGGGGGACACTACCTGGCAACAGGGGGGGGAAACTACCTGGAAAACAGGGGGGGCAACCTGGCTAACAGATGGGGGCACTACCGGCTAACAAGGGGGGGCACTCCGGGCAAAACAGAGGGGGCCTACCGGGCTAACAATGGGGAACCTCCCGGCTGACAATGGGGGCACCTACCTGGCTAACAAGGGGGCACTACGGGCTAAAATGGGGGCACCTACCTGGCTAAAAAAAGGGGGGGCATCTACCGGGCTCAAATTTGGGCCCTTTTTACCTGGCAAAAGGGGGGCCCATTACTTGGCTACAACTTTTCCCGGGCCCTGAAAGGGGGCATACTGGTTAGGGGGGGGCTATACCTGGCTAAAAGGGGCATCTACCGGGCTTTCTTCCAAAGCCGTTATGCATTAAGGGTGGAGGGGGTGTGGTTTTTTTTGAAGGGGGGGGGCATACCAAACAAGATGGGGCTTTCCATGCAATTTTTGCCAGGGCGGTAGCGCGCCGCCCACAAAAATTTCCCTGTTTTTCCCCATTTTCGAAAGTTGGCAACTATGTTTTATATTTTTATATTATATATATATAAAATTATTATATAGTTATATTTAGTTTTAGATTGCACATTATATTTTCATATAATAAATAGATAAGTATATAGTGTGCACCAGGGGAACCAGGTGTTTCATTTTTTTTTAGCGTAATTTTATAAATTTTAATATATATTTAAAATACATATTTACATGTGTGTTAAAAAATTTTCTGGTGTGTGAAATATTCTATTATAACTGTGGCTGGGCATTATGGCATTCATTTCTGTTTGGCATTCTTCTAGAAAGAGGAAAGAGAATTTGATCCAGTGTGTAATGGACACCATCTGTTGTGAGATTGCTGTGCATGTTTTAACAGAAGGGTTATTTTAGGGTTTTTACTAAAAACCATTACCCTACTATATTTCAGCGTCAGATTTTCACTTTTGGGTTTTGCTGACTGCTCTGTCTAATAATAAGTTCAGGGTTAGCTTGGGGGGAATGGCTTAGTCAAGATTTTTGTTGTTATAGTAATTGTAAAATATTAGTGGAAGTCGGGGGACTGATTGAATGATAATTGACTTGCAAAATGCTTTTTAAAAAATTTCATTTAACCCCAATGTGGAAGGGGGCTATTTTTTAAACTCATTTTGTGCATATTTTATGAAAAGGTTTTTTTCAACTTAATCTCTGATTTGACATTTCAATCAAGGTCTTTTTCACTTTTAAGGAGTAATTCTGTGATTTTTGTGAAATCACCCTCCATGCAGCCCTTTGTATGTATGATCATTGAATGATAATGACTTGTGCATACATTATATCTGTATAATCTTATATTCTGAAAAAAGATGCTGCACATCTTTCCCTTTGGGGTATTTGGGTTTTGATCCCTCTTACTGGAGTCCCTCTTTGAAAAGAGGGAAGGGGCACTTTCCCCGAGTGGCGCTCAGTTTCCGTGGGATTAGTCGGGAGAAATATGATGGGGAGCAATTAGATATCCACTGCTAAATTTTGGAGGAACTTTGTGCTCGTTACTGTTGAGATGTGGCCAGTTTCTCACTTTTTCGGAGTGCGGCAGAGGTAAAGAGTCTAGGATCTTTAGGTTTTTAGCATGGGGGTTTTGTTCTCGTAGGGTTGGCCCCAACACCGTTTTTGCAACATTTGCTCTAGCAGATTTTATTTATTTTTTGGAAGGAATATTTTTTGCATAACTTGATTATAGTGTAGACGACTTTGTGACATTCTTACCAGATTAAGTTTTCACAAAAAAGTAATAAATACGTTTTGGGTTTTTGGGGTTTGCCATTTTATTGCCCCATTACTCCCTTACATCTTGCCGTCCCTTCACAGGGCCCTTGTGCAGCCAAAATTTACCTTTTATCTTCTGATGGGTCGTGAACTGGAAGACTTGGAAGAAGTACCTGCACAATGCCCCTTGGGGAAATGTCTTGTTTCCTTTTTTTTGTTGTTTTTACAAAATAATGAAACATGTTTTAAATTATTTTACTTTTAAACCCATATTTGTCAAAAAATTAAATCCCAAATCTTATAATTATCCATCCCTAAATCTTTAGGGGGGATAGTATTTTTAATATCTAGTGGTCCTCAAAATTTTTACAAAATAATCCTTTACAGATGACAAAAAAAGTGAAAGAGTCCCGTTCCCAACAGCCCCGACTTTTTTCCGTTCTGACTTACATCTGCCCCCTAGAAAACAAACAGAGACTTAGGGGGCATGCGGGCACTTGTATTTTCATGGCCCCACACAGATGTAGTTGGGGAACACAAGTTCCCAGCCAATCACAGTGAAAATTTAGGTTAAAATTTTCTTAACAGGGGCAAGACAGCAAAAAAAATCAAAAACCCTTCCCGCACTAAAACTCTAAAACAAAAAAAAAAAAAAACCTTTTGTTCTGATTATATTTAAAAAATTACTGTTCGACTACATACAAATTAAATTTTAAGAACAAACCTACAGCCCCAAACCCCGGACTGTCTCTATTTGATCAAAACGGTCAGTATCAGCAAGTTTTGTTTTTTTGGAAAAAAGTTGACGGTAAAATACGGGGGTTTCTAAACTACAAACTTCGACTTACATATCCTTAAAAACAAAGGCTATTGTAGGGCGGACTCAGAGCGCAATTTCAAGTTAAGGCCTGCCCCAAAATTTTTTTAGCCCGATCTTGACTCCCCATGCTCTTTCGGGGCCGTTGAAACTATATGCCGGCACCCTCAAACTGCGCCCTCCATTTTTTGGGAAATTTAAAAACCCCCATCACTTTTATATAATCATAACAGGGCTGATGGATTGAAATTCCCTATAGTGGGGGGCCCCCTTTGAGGATGCCTGCTATATGCTGTAGTCTTTTTGCATATACCCCGTCTCTCTTTTTTCAGTGGCCCGGAACCCCCTACCTGGGGCCAAAATTTTTATACGGACTTACACCATTGCCATTTGTCATTTCATTTTGATTGGCACTATCCCCTTTAATCTAAATATTTTGCTGAAAATAAAATGATTACATTTCGGGTTAAAGGGGAAGCACCCCCGGATTAACGGGTTTTTTTACAAGAATAAAAATCCTCCCACTGAGAACCACACAAACTCATATGAGCAAGGTGTGCAATAACTATATTATTTCCATGCAGGAAAGTGAGGGGAAATCTTCTGAACAGGGGAATAGATAGCAAAACAAACCTTACAGGGGTTTTAGTCCTTCCTTCTACTATTCCGAATGAGAAAAAAAAGAGATTTTGCTGGAGTTACACAACTCCAATTTACATGCAAATTCAACTTAGGAGCCTAGATCTGCATAAGCCTTATCTGTTGTTAACCTGAGCAGACAACCTGAAACGGGCATTTCTCCCTAGACCCTTGGCGTGTAGCATTCCTATATGCTATATAAGATGTGTATCGTGTTTTGGCCAAGTGTTTTTGGAATGGGATCAGTGTGATTAGCCAGATGATTAACCAGAGAGCTTAGATACAGGGGTATGTTGGCATGGAGGACTTCAGATCCACCATAATAGTGATAGCAGAGTTGCTTATTGCATGTGCTCCACAGTAATTTCTACCACATAAATAAATGTGTTACTCTTCCCTTCTATCCTGCTTAGTGGTAGTTAGCCATCAGGGAGTGTTGAGGCATGTATCAGCTAATTGTTCTTTTCTGGTCTCGCAACTCCATACATGAGTCTGTCACTAGGAAAGCTGGTGACCGACACTGAAATATATTCTACCAGTAGTTGTGTATAATAACCATATGGAATAGTCATTTTAGGAGTACGACTTACACCATTCCGACTTACATCTGTCCCCTAGTTACAACCGGAGACTTATGGGGCGTGCTGGCACTTGTAGTTCCATGTTCCACAGCAGATGGTAGCTGCGGAACTACAAATCCCAGCATGCCACAGCAGCACATGAGGTGAAATCTTCCTAACAGGGGCACAGACAACAAAACAAATGTAAAAACACTTCCCTGCACTATCCAAAACTAAATAAAAAGTTTTTGTTCTGGAGTTACATTTAATAAATGTACCTGTTCCAACTTACATACATATTCGACTTAAAGGGGTTTTGCCAAGAAGGGATTTCCTCAGCTAACAGGCTGAATTTAAGAACAAGCCTTGAAAAGAGGGGCGTTGTGTTTCTGTGTTTAAAAAAAAAAAAAAAAAAAAAAAGGTACCTCCTCTGTGATGTCATAGTACCACCTCCCCTGCACGCTCCCGAGGCTCAGTCTCTGTGGCCGAGCAAACATGTTTTATACATCACAGAGGGAGAACTATTGTGCACAAGTTAATGGGTTTTGTTATATGCCTCCTTATTCTGCCTAGGAGGACCTTAGCTCAGGGCGCGATGGTTTCTTTCATTCCTTCTATGGACACAGTGAGCCAAGGGTGCGCTGCATTTTTTACTAGATAATTACATTACAACCCGTGCATTCTCTATGCAGGAGAACAAAGGATAATTTTTCCACTAGTCCCTTTAAAGCTGCAGGGGGTGGGGGGAGAAGGGGCTGCTCAGAGAGCGTTCTGCAGTCTTTACTCTGATAATTACTTTAGAAACTAGTGGATTTCTCTATACAGGAGACAGAGATGTTGTTTCCCCAGTCCCTTAAAAGCGACATTCTGTTCCCTGCCCAGAGATAAGAAGTGAGAAACGTAAGCGCCGGCCAGAGTCCCGTGTCCTGGTCATTTCTAATGTAAAACTCTCAGGTAACCAAGGGCATCTTAATTAAGGCTTGTAGCTGTCACAGGTTCATTTTTTTAATGACATATATTTAGAAAAGTGATTAAATACCCATTTTGGAGGAATCCCACGTCAACATTACACTCCTGGCAAAAACCCCTTTAAGAACATGCCTACAAGTCCCTTATCCCATTCATAACCCGGGGATTGCTCTGTATTGTGAAATTAGGTCCTATTGTTCTTACTTTTCTTGTTTGTTTGTTTTTGTCTTTTTTTTTTAAGTTTACAGGACAGGTAGCTGTGTAATGTGTATGTGCATAGGCATACATGTGTGTTTAGGAGGAAGATTATGCAGCTAGTCATTTGACCCCATTACGCAGAGCCATAACACAATTCACTAACCATTGTAGACACTTTTCTTATTTTTTTTTTACTTTGTTTTTTCCTCAGGGCTGCCCTCTACATGTGCCACGTTAAGTTGCTCTAAAAAGGGTTTTATTATTCCTTTTAGCTTGTTGGATTTCTTCTTTCACCATTTTATGTTAAGGTAAGCCAATAATGTTAAATGCCTATGAAATGGATGGTCTGTGATGTGTTAAGCATTAAGCTTTTAATTTGCTCCATCTGTATAGAATAATATAGTAGACTACTCTTTTGCATTATTCAGGGTATTAGAAACAGTTCCGTTACATACAGTGCTATAGTAGTCTGTAGGTGGCAGATCCGATCCGACTGTATTGCATCCATCACAGCCTACATTTAACGTATCTATGTCAGGATCTGTTGCTGGCGTGTATGCAAATGGAGATACAAAATGAGACCTGAACAAAGCTAAGCTGACAAGGTACCTGCAGTAAAATTTATCACTGATAAAAGAAATATGCACAAGTTAATTAAGATGCTTCAGTAGTGTATAGAATTTAATTGAGATTGCAAGAGCCAACTCTGGTTTATGAAAATTGGACCACATTTCAGTATACTTATTACACGGTGCTATTCTTAGTTGGCATCAATCATGACTATGCTATTATAGTATATGTGGCCAGAAACTGATTCTTATATGTTGTGGCATTTTTGTAAACATTCAATCAGTGATAAACAGGCTAAAAATAGGTGTGTTTGCTGCCATCTTGGTCATGTGCCAGTATATGGATTTAAGTTTCCAAAACTGTGTCATGGATAAGTTAGAATTTCTTCCAGATGTTCGAGATTCTTCTTTATTTTCCCTTTCTTTTTCATTCTTCTTTAAGTCTCTTTCCAGAGCATGAGGAAACTCTATGCAGTAACTTGAAATTTTCAACTCAGCCAAGAACTTTAAACCATGAACAGTTATTACAGCTGATGGGAAACTCATTTTTAATTGCTTATTCGTTTAAATTTTGCAACTCAGTTAACGTAAAGAAAAAAGTTTATCTATTGTGCCTAGGATTGTTTATATTGCTAGGGAATGTACGCATGCTGTTTATATTCTTGGTACAAAAAAACTTTTCCGTTTCCAAGAGGAAGCGATTTATTTAATATAGAGGCAAGCCTCAATGTAACCTCATGACTGCATCAGGAGAAGAGCTTTTGGTCCCTGTTGAATGCCTATTAAGGAGCGCTGAGAGTGCAGTGCTATAGATGAGCAGTGCTTCAGGTAATATGAATTTCCTTGTGGCTGCTTTCTTTTAATTTCCTTGCGCTAGGGTTTAAGGTAATAGAATTGCACTTCAACGGATCGTCAATTCAAAGGTTAATATATAGCAGCTAATAGGGCTTCTATTCTTGCAGCAGTAAAATAAACTAAGGTTCAGACCGGGTGAATGCATTGAGGATTGCCTGGAAAATCTGCAACCAAATACAATACAATTGGTTGTGAATAGAGTATGGGATTTCTTAGCATGCCCTATTTGTTGCAGATTTCTGACTGCGAAGTGAAAAGATTAAAATCTTGAGTCTGCATAAAATACATTCTCGCAGGAAATGCTACACTAAGGCCTACCCACCACCCCTTTTTTTTTTATTATATTGTATAGTTATGTTTCTTTATCCTATAGCTCTGTCCTGTCGAAGACTGATCTGTTCAGCCAGTAAATTATTTATTTACAGTAGCGACCCAGGAGAATAATACTCTGTGTTATCATGTCTATAGTGCAAGGACTACGGATTGGGGAAGTGGGTCTCATTATGTAGGTACCACTGATACTTGGATAAAATGACCATTAACAGGATCATTTTTTTTCTCTGAATTCAACTTCAGTATAAAAAGCTATTTTACAAGTAGAAAATAATGTTGTGGTTATAGAACGGCTATGAGACATGTTCTTGCTTTTTCCTTTCCCATACTTTCTCTTTGCCGAATGTAAAGCAAGGACAACATTTACCACATCACAATAGAACATACCATTAAAATCACTGACAGATAAAATGAGTAACTCAAATTACTTGGCACTGTCAAACTGTGTGGATGTATTTTTATTTGTTGAAGCAGAAAAGTAAAATGTAAGGTTCTTTGGGACTTAACATGGACCAGATTGTGATGGCTAGACATGTCAGAAATTCTTCAAAACAGCAGGTCTTGTAGGGTGTTGCTCAGATAAAGGGGTTAAGTACCTAACAAATATTTGTTCAAGGAAAGGAAACTGATGAGTGACAGTGATGGGTCATGGGGTACCAAACCCTTATTGATGTACATGTAGGAGTAAAGGTATCTGCCTCGTCTGATTCTTCGCAAGGGAGCTACTGTCACAAAATTGCTTAATGTTATTGTGGATGGCTTCAGAAGCTTTGTGGAGTCATGCCTTACTACAACTTAGGGCTGTGGGTTTTGGTGGATGGTGGGAGATCCTTCACAATAATGTTATGGCCAATAACTGTATGTTTTCCCCCCCCCCCCCTATTTTCTACCGAATTACTGTACAACAATATTGTATGGTTTAATTGTGTTTTGAACCATTTAGGCTATGTCACATTGGCCTTAATTGCGGGACGTATTTCGCCCCGCAGTTACGCCGTGTGTGCGGGAGCGGGGCGGGGTGGCAGCCTATTCACGGCGCGTATTTGCCGTGAATAATTGACATGTCACTTATCTCCTCGTATTGTACGAGCGGGGAGAGGAGACGTAATCCATAGTTTTCTATGAGAAACTGTGGATTACCGTAATGACCGGGACTTATCTTCGCCCCGTATTTCGTGCAGTACGGCGCGAAATACGGGTCGAGATACGTCCTAAAAAATAAGCCGTGTTGAACATTGCGCTTACATTGAACAAATCTTTTGTGGCATAACATATCATGTTTCTCCTAGATTCATGAAAAATTACAGTAATTTTCTAGAGTGTAAGGTTATAAGTGTTGACTTACCTAACTAGACAGCTTTGCTATAACAGGGTTAAGGATTTGCTTAATCTTAAAATGCTATAAAGCAACGCCCTTTAGGGACTTCTTACTATTTTGAAATGAGAAAAAGAAAAGAGGCTGCTAACAAACAGTGCATTGATGTTATGGTGGACTACAGGTGGGAATTTTTTGTATTAAACATTGATGCACATGTAGAAATTGTTCTGTGGCATTAATAACATTGAGGTATGTAACTCAGTAAATTTATAGAAAAAGTGATTGGCAACATGTTATTCTTTCGGGACAATGTAGAGTGCCGAGCCCTGTAATCGTAGTGTAGCCGTCACACTGTGCTGTTAAGTGCTGGCGCCATAGTAGGCCTAAGATAAGACTTTTGTGCGCAACCGCAGCTCGGGTCTTTAAAGCACAGCAACGATAGATGAGTATGGTAGAAGATCAATTACGTACACTTTTGCTTTTCAAGTGTTAAATACGCAGCTCCCGTTCAAAATTGGGTTTGGGTTTATCCCCCTAGTAGCTAAAACGCAACGTGGATTTCCCGAGGGTTTAAAAGGTGTGAAATTGTGGCTTGCTTAGGTGCAAAGAATGAATTTCCCTAAGGGTAGGTTTTTGCTGATTGGCTGCTCCTTTAATGTTTGGTCTGTTTTTTGGGGAGGGTCTTTTAAAGGGGTTTAAAATATTCATGACCTTTAAAAACATTTGCCATACCTTTAAACCCCGATGACGCATGGCTGTGGTAAAAAAATGTAGGGAGGCTGAAATTTGTTTTGTTTGTTTTTTAGTTGCTATAATGATAAAAATTGTCTAAAAAAAAAAGGTTCCTTCAAAAAAAAAAATGAGGAATTCCAAGATAGATTTAAATTCACCGATCGCAATGTCCCCTTTAGAACCTAGGTTTCGGCAAGGGTTTTTTTGGGAAAATATATGATCTGTGTAAAATTTTTAACTTCGGATATTTTACAGATAATAAGTCAATATTTTTGGGTGCAGACTTGTTTGTAATTTCCCCCCCAATTTGGAGGCACATACTGAAAAGATAGAAATTAGGGATTTCTAATACTTTAAAGTTTTTCCCCTTATGAGGATAAGAATCTTTGATTTTTCCCTGATATTTGTTTAAACATGCTTTTACTCTGCTAGACCCTTGTAAAAACCCAATTTAGGAATTTGGGGATTAGACCTTGGAAGTTGTTTATTGTTAATTTTTATAGTGTTATCTGCCCCCCCTGCATTGGGAATATTTCTTTCTGTAAAAATTAAAATTTAAAATAAGTAATATTGTTTAAAAAAAGTAATGTCAAAAATTAGCGATATGTTTTATGCTTTTTTTTTTTTACTTTAGTTGGGGAATTTTTTTTGATTGTTTTAGGCTATGTTCACCGGCTTAATGCGGGACTTTAATTTAAACGCCCCAAATTACGGTGGGCCGGGGGGGGGAGCGGGGAGGGACCGGGGGGCCGGCACCTCGTGGCCCATAACTTCATTCCCAGCGGCGGTATACCCCGCGGTAATTCACATGTCAATTATCTCCCCCTCGGGTATTGCCGAGCGGGTGGGACTAATCATAGTTCTTATGAGAATGTGGTTCCGTATTTTATAGGAGTATTCACCCCTAATTTGGCACTCTGGCGCGTAATTTTCGGACTGAAAAAGCCCCGGATTAAGGTGTGAACATGGCCTTAGAATATTCTTTATTTATAATTAATTTTCTAAGTTTTTAAAAGTTTGTTGAAGGAAAAGGGTCTAAGTTTGTCTATAGCAAATTGGATTTTGATTTAGTACACACTCTGCCTTCATAATTTGGTCCAGTTTTGGTGGGGTATCTTTGTTTTGGTGGAAATAAATTTTCCATATTGTTGTAAGTGCCACTTTGTTTAATTCCTAAAGGGTTTTCGTTTAAATTGTTTTTGTCTTCAGCTATGCTCTGAGTTTTGAATTTTGAAACCCAGGGGCGAGTTCTTCTCCAGTAGGTGTCTCTCTTTCCCAGGAGGGGTTCCCCTCAAAAAGGGACCTGGGGGAATATCATTTTTTTTTGAAGCAGGAATGCAGTTGGGTTGGAATAATAACTTGTAGCCTCCTTTTTATGTTGAGCTTCAGGTCAACAAGCTCCTTGCTGGGCTATAGCAACCCCTGAATGATGGACTTGGGGGGATTTAAAACCCACTCCCCCTCCTTCCACTCTGTTACCATACAGGGACTGTAGGGACTGTGGTATATGAGTTTTATACAATCCTGAACTGATGGACTGTGGGGGTGACACTGCCCCCCCCCCCCCTCCCTTCTTTTTCCAGCAGCAGATGGGTTTTTGGGCAATCCCACTTCCTCCTATCCTTTTCCCCCTGTTAACAGGCAGGGGACTCTATAATCTTGTTTTGAGGGGATCTGTGACTTAAACAGCCAGAAATTGCCCAGTCATTCACCCTAGAGTGGGAGATGTGTTAAGAGCAGAGCAATTTTGGGTTTTAGCACCCCCCAAAAAACTTTAAATGTGGGTGCACGCTGTGATGGCTGTATCAAAAATTTAACATAAAAAAAATAA
>JAODAL010051753.1:0-26476 GCA_025379985.1 Phyllomedusa bahiana | reverse complement strand
AAAAAAAATTGTAATAACCTTTGGTTATG
The DNA here is from genome assembly GCA_025379985.1 of Phyllomedusa bahiana. Lineage (NCBI taxonomy): Eukaryota > Metazoa > Chordata > Amphibia > Anura > Hylidae > Phyllomedusa > Phyllomedusa bahiana. The sequence goes on along the minus strand of JAODAL010051753.1, from coordinate 26,447 downwards.
AATTATGCTACAGGAAAAATGTCTTTTTTGGCGGTGAAAAAGACGGTTTCTTTTAGTGACCACAACAGCAGAACAACGCTTAATTAACCCTGGATGTAAATTGCGCAAAAGAATTGAGCAACCAAAAATGAAGTGGTATTTGGATTGTAAAAACGCTGTTTCTTTAAATGAATACAACAGGAACAGGCTTAGATAACCCTTGGATATTCAATGTGCTGTGAGCAGATAGCATTAAAATTTATATGCAGCTGCATTGGACGCAGTTCCAATACCCCACAAAATCAGACTTAGAACGTTAAGAGAAGCAGTCTCTGAGACAAGCTGAGACACCCCACAAAAATCGCTGTATAAAAATGAGTTCTTTAGTAAGAGATATTAAAAGCAGCCGTGACAGCACCTTCCCTAATCAGTACAGTGAGAGCGGTATGAGCTCCCAGCGTCGCGCCCGTACTTATATAGTGTGGTGACGTCACAGAATCCCGTCGGTCTCTGATTGGCTTCATCTCTGCACAGGTCATGTAGGCTACACCCTTCTTCCTCCCAGAGTTCTTTGCCCCATTTAACGCCATGTGCTCGCAGCCATTTTATCAATCAAAAGCACACTTCGTTCATGCGAAGTACCCCAAATTTCGACTTCGTTCAGAACCGAAGTTGTCCTGAAATTCTAAACGAATTCCACTTCGTAAGAATCAGTTCGCCCATCTCTAGTTATAGTACTGTATCTATGTGCAAAGTGCTACCATCAATAGTGGCTGCATGCAGTAGACGTGCATAATTTCTGTTGAAGAGCAACTTTTTCATAGGGTTTTCGAAAATTTGAAAAACATGTCTGTTTTGTTCCAAAACTCTTATCCCACCTGTTCACAGTTTATGTGCGGTATTGTAGCTCAGCTCCATTTACTCAACCCATGGACTCAACCCCCAAACATGTGGGTTGTTGTTTCTGCAAGAAATCAGCTTTGGGTTTCTAATCCCTGGAAGCTTCTTTAGCAACTTCAAAGGATTGTTCCATTTAGAAAGCCCATTTTGGTCAAACCTATTAGATAATTCAGTTTTAATAGAGGTTGCATCCCTTGTTTAGGATCCTTAGTTATTGGCCACAGTGGAAAATGTTTACATAGAGCATCTATCAAATGAACTGGCCTGCACTTTCTCCAGACCTAAACACTCTAGAAAACCTGTGGGATCAGCTGAGTCGCCGTGTAGAAGCTCATACCTCTGTATCCCTGAACCTCAATGACCTGAGGGGCGCCCTTCAAGAAGAGTGGAAGGTTATGCTTCAGCAGCCAATATCTCGACTTGTGAATAGCAGGAGACGTCATTATCAAGCTGTAATTGATGTTCAAGGCCACAGGACACATTCTTGAGACACTGACATTTTTGATGGTGTATATTCTACACTGTTGTTGGCTTTTGCTTTATTAAATTGTTCAAGATGAGAAAATCAACATTGCGGCTTTGACCTAAATGGCCAACTTTCAGGACAAAATATCTCTGTAGCGTGAAATTTATACATTTTCCATAAATTTCACCCGAAAGACAAATACCCCTATCTTTTTGTTAATAGTGTTGACAGTTACAAGATACTTCTGTGGCTTTGTGGAGAGGGCATGGCTTAGGTGTAACCCCGTGTGCCAAAGAAAAGCGCCAGAATTTTGGTACAATTAGCGGAATGGAGTGAGCCAACTAATAGCAGGTGTAGACTAGGCGGTCTAAACATGTGCCAGATTTATCAACACTGTGACATTAGGGACCACATGTATGAACCTGTTTAGGTCTAAAACTCACTATTTTGCCCATAGGTTACTATGGGCAAAAGAGCGAGTTTTAGACTTAAACAGTTTCATACATGTGGCCATAGGTGTTAGTATTGATAAAGCTTCTTCAATATGTAATTTATCTTTTACTGTAAAGTCTAAAAACAAAATTCAAAATTGTCCCTGTTTTAATTCTACCTCACAAATATTTTATTAGTTTCTCAATTCATTGTATGGTACTATTAAAAAATACAACTCATCCCAGAAATAATAAGTCTTTATACAGCTACAGTATAGTATTTTTTAGCAAAAAAAAAATAAAAATAAACATAAAACGAGGGTAAATAAATTGAAATAGGCTCAGTCCTGAAGGGGTTAAGTGATGCAGTCCGGTGTAACATTTGGTAGTTGCCAATTTTTCTTATTAACGCATTCACATTGTATGTCTTAGAGATGAGTGAATCTGAACATTTGCTACATTGACATTTTAGTATTACAGAGCCTTAGTTTTCTGAACAAAAAAAGCCCAGGTCGAACTAAGTAACAGTATTCCACCACTTCAGCCTCCAGTGATTGAAATATGGCTTTGTCATAGAAAGTTATTTTTCACAAATGAGCTCATCGCTCATTGGGTGACATATAACAAACATTCATTTTTTATATTTTTTGTACTAAAAACAGCTGCAAAAAGTTTTTATATTTTATATATATTTCCTGTGTGTAGTTTCCAATCATTGCTGGTATTCTTGCCTATAGCTTCAGTATTATTGCAGCTCGACACTTATTAAATAGGCAAATGACAGGTAAATTACAGGACTAAGTGGCCAAGACTCGATTGTGACAAGCAGTAGTTTGAGCCCAGCAAGTATACCGGCTTGTCGAGCAGCCATTAGCTTGTATGTGACATTGTCTTCATCTGAACTTTTATTACTTCAGTGATATTCTGTGGTATATGTTATATAGTGACATACAGATGTGTAATGCATGGTTACACTTGGAGGTATTGTGTCACAGTTGTCACTATAACCGTTCCCATGTCCGGAGCTGTTTCTGAAGGCATCAAAACCCATGACAAGCTAAAGCACAGGAGACCAGGCAGAGTTCACTACTTGTTATATGGTCTGTCAGGTCCTTTTATTACAGATCATTATAGTCCGTGTGGATGACAGCCTTAGAGAGTGTATTATAATGTCGCATTTCAAGAGAGACAAGGGGAGGGTAGAAATATTTATTGCCTATTGCTTATATAGTGATAATGTGTTTCACAGGCTTATATAGATATCAACATGCACCTTTCCCTCTCGTTAGTGGAGTTCCAGAAACTGCAGTTGACGGAGAATTTGTATCCATCTGTAATTCTTGTAGATTTTGGATCAAAAATTGCTCCATGAAATCCATACCCATAGATTCATTAGTTATGTAGGAAGAAGCTGGCTGTGGTTGCTCCGTGACTTCTGATGTCCAAAAATGTCGGTTGACTGTTAAGAACAAATTTATTTACAGTTTTAAGAACAGAGAAAATTTCGAACGGTTCTGCAACAACAAAGTTGAATTCCAATTTCAATTCTTCAGTTTGGGCTGACGTCAGAGTACTACATGATAAATTAAGGACATCGATGCTGTTATGGGAGACTGAAACTACCTGTTTTTTTCTCATTTTCATTTTTGCTATGTTTGCAGTGCTTCCTCCCACCATGTTTAGCGCGTTTTTTGACCTAGTGGAAATGTTAGATTCATCAGAGCAACTCGAAGCGTCAGATGTTTCACCATTCATTTCTACACAATGGGGGACATGTATGAAGATCGGCGCATCGAAGTGCCTGTTTTCAAGTTTTTTTACCGTGAAAACTGCGCCTCATGTATGTCGGTGCTGAAGTGCACCGGATGTATCTGATCCGAAAGTGACTCATTTGTGAGTGAGGGCTATACGCGCAAGAGCTTACTATTAGGGTGCCAGAGCTGAGAAGAGCTTGGTTTATACAATGGTCTGGCCATGTTTCATAAATATGGAGTGGCTGACATATCAAGTTTTCCCATTAGAAAAATCCAAAGTGTAACCCTCGGCAGAAATCCAAAGCGATACCATGGATTTCTGCTGAGAATTTTATCTTTGCAGATGCGGTTTTGGCCTCAGATTTGAATGCAGGTTAGTCATATTAATGGGGCTAACTCACGTCATTGCTGTCGGAGTGGAATCTGAGCAGCATCTGTTTCACAGAATGAACATCATTTCCATTCTTTTTTTTCTGCAACGCAAATTTGAAATCTGTGATGTGAAAAATCCACTCTGTAGTTTACAGTGCAGACTGCCCATTTAAATGAATGGGAGAAGGCTTGCACGAGGATTTTAACTTGGTCGTGAAACTGACATTGAATTCCATGTTAATATCCATCATGTGTACCCTAATATTTAACTATTCTGCTGATTTGCAGCAGTTTTAACCAAGTTAGCTTCACAGGTAAAGAACCTGTAATCTTCTTTCTATTCATACAATTCTTTCTCATACTAAAAACAAAATTATGAGAAATATTTGACCAATCCTGTATGTTCCATATGAGTTCAGTGAACCCCTTCTTGTTACATATCTCTTTCTCATGGTTAGGCAACTAGAAGCTGCAGGAGCCCTTCCCCATTACTGAGACCACAATAAAAGACACAAAATTCTTGGTAAGCCCACAATCTTGTCCTTTCTGGTGCAAACAGAAAGTGTAAGGAAGACATTAATACTTGTGTTTTCAGAAGAATATCTACAAGACTTTCAGAAGTATTCAGAAAATTAGTTTTTTTTCATTTTCAGCATTTTCAGCATTTTCGTGAGGTTTTGTGTAATTTTAAAGGGAATGTGTCATCAAAAAATTAGTCATGGTTTAAGTCCCATTTTTATGTTAAACACATTGTTTAGGAATTATTTTATTTTTTTTTTTTCATATCACTTTCAATATTTTTTAATAATTCTTAAGTCTTGCAGTTTTCCCTTTGGCCACTAGGCCTTGTTTGCACTGCCTTAACAGCAGTCAGGGAGATACTTTACAGTAGCTTCATGCACACAGGAGACTTAAGACTGACTGACCATTCACTTCTATAGGAGAGTTCTCTAGTCATGCTCTGTGACTTGGGAAGAAGTCACTGTGCAGGGAGGTGAAAGGGTGAACTGTGAATATCTCCTCTTGAGACTGGTGGATCCTGTGTTATCTATTCACACTGGTTTCTCCTTTCAGTTTGACCCTCTTTATGCTGATAATGAGCATACAACTGAGAATCTTTCTATACAGAACAGGAAGTGTTAAGCCAAAGTGAAAACTGCAGGACTTAAGAATTATTTAAAAATATTGAAAGTGATATGGAAAATTAAAAAAAAAAAAAAATCTTAAAAAATGTGTTGAACATAAGAATTAGAGATGGGCGAATTGTTTCTAACGAAGTGGAATTCGTTTAGAATTTCAGGAAAACTTTGGTTCAGAACGAAGTCGAAGTTTGGGGACTTCGGGTGAACGAAGTTTGCTTTTGATTGATAAAATGGCTGAGAGCTCATTGCTCTACATGGGGCAAAGCACTCTGGGAGGAAGAAGGGCATAGCCTGCATGACATGTGCAGAGATGAAGCCAATCAGAGACCGGCGGGATTCTGTGATGTCACCGCACTATATAAGTCCGGGCGCGACGCTGGGAGCTCATACCGCTCTCACTGTACTGATCAGGGAAGGTGCTGCCACGGCTGATAGCTCTCACTGAAGAACTGATTTTTATACAGCGATTTTTGGGGGGTGTCTCAGCTGTCTCAGAGACTGTTCTCTTAATGTTCTATTTCTGATTTTTTGGGGTATTAGATCTGAAATCCAGTGTGCGTCCACTGCAGCTGCATATACATTCAATATCCAAGTGGGATCTAAGCCAGTTCCTGTTGTATTCATTTAAAGAAACAGCGTTTTTACAATACAAATACCACTTCATTTTTGGCTCCCCAAATTTCTATTGCGCAATTTACATCCGGGGGTTAATTAAGCGTTGTTTTGCTGGTGTGCTGACCCCAAGAAACCGTCATTTTCAACGCCAAAATATATACATTTTTCCTGCAGCATAATTCACAAGCGAAGGTTAATTACAATTTTATCTCTTGTTGTGTGGTATAGAAAACACGCAATTGAAAAAACGCTACAAAGCACTATTTTGTGGGGCTCAATTCTTTGGCGCAATTTACATCCAGGGATTAATTAAGCGTTGTTTTGCTGGTGTGCTGACCCCCAAGAAACCGTCATTTTCAACGCCAAAATACATACATTTTTCCTGTAGCATAATTCACAAGCGAAGGTTAATTACAATTTTATCTCTTGTTGTGTAGCGTAAAAACACCATTTGTAACACGCTACAAAGCTACTAGTTTGTGGTTGCTCAATTCTTTTGCGTAATTTACATCCAGGGGTTAATTAAGCTTGTTCTGCAGTGTACTCAGTAAAAGAAACTTGTTTTTCACCGCCACAGAAGAAATTCTTAGCATAATTCATATCCGAAGGTTAATTAAGCCTGTTTGTGCTTTTAATTCATAAAATACACAGAGTTTTTAAAAGGGCACATACAATCAATTTTTCCTGCCCATTTGTGGAACGCAATTTATATCCAAGGGTTATCCAAGCTTCTTAGTGGGTTCATTTGGCATCAAATACAGGGTGTGTATTTATCATATACAGATATCTTCATCAAACAGTGTCTGTACATTTTAGAACAAACAGTATTTTCAACAGAGAGGTGGCAGGCTCTGCACCTGCGAGGGCAGTGGCACAAACATTCCAAGCCCAGGTCGCAGCACAGCAGGGGACGCCCGCAGCAGGGTCACTGGGTGAGGCCACAACTGCCGCTGTCATCTAACGGTCGTGTGTTGACCAGCAACCCAAGGGTTCTTGATTGGTTGACTAGGTCATCCACTTCCTCCCAAATGACATCTGACAACCCCAGCCAAGAGTCTGTGTGATCGTCAACACAACCCTTAGTTGGCAATGGCCCGGAGGGGGTCAGCGCCCCCACCTGTCCTCAACCCGCCTTTGTCCCACCCGGGTTCCCTCAGCCAGAGATCTACTATGTGGTCTGGCTCAGCGCCACTCTATAGCGAGGATGAACAATTTGAGGGGGGCAGTAAAGCAGCTACTTGGCAGCGAAGAAATGGGGCCAATATCCCCTGCTTCTTGCAGTAGGCAGCAAAGTAAGACGTTGAGAGTGGCATGGGAGGTCAGTTGGGGGGGTCAGCCTCGCAACCAAGACCGGTGATGAGGACAGCAGTGACGATGAAACACAAATAGATGATGATGTAGCCGACCGCACTTGGGAGCCGGTGAGGCAAGGGCTTCATCATCGTCAGGAGAAGAGGGCGCAGCTTGCGTGTCAGGCAGTGGGCAGCCACAAGTGGTCGGGCCGTGAGGGCAGCAGGATAGCAGCAGTGTGAGGGTTTGGGGGCCAAGCGCTACGGGGTAAAAAAACCGCTTCGCAGGGCCAAAAAAAGTAGCGGGACAGGGGCTCAGTGAGGCAGCGGCGGCAGTAGTCACACAGTGCGGAGCGTTGGCGGTTAAAATCCGATACTCGGCGGTGTGGCAGTTCTTTGCTAAGATACCGGGGGAGCCGAATATGGTATATGTAGAAACTGTAAGCAAAAAGTGAAGCGTGGCCAGGGAAAATAACGTTGGCACCACGGCCCTGCGTCAACACATGCCGCGTCGCCATCCGTGGCCTGGGAGAACCGTGGCCAGATGTGTGGTCCATCCTGCCGCCGCAGCAACAGCACAGCAGCAGCGCCCATGGCACGCAAGCCATTTCAGCCAGTCAAGGCTCCACCACCTCTGCAGAAAAGGGGGCTGTTTCTCTTTGACATCATCCCCCGGTCCCCGATGCTCCTCTCCCGCTACTCATGGCGCCAGCATCGTTCAGCAAGGCGATTGCAAAGAGACAACAGTATGCGTCCAACCATCCTAAGGTGCAGCGCTGACTGTGCTCCTGTCCAAGTTGTTGGTACTGCAGTCCCCTCCCTTTCCAAAAGTGGACTCTGCACCATTCAGAGAACTAATGGCTTGGCCGAGCCGAGATGGAGAGTTCCAAGCCGTAATTTCTTTTTCCCAAAAAAGGGAGTACCAGAACTTCATAAATATGTAGAACAGAAGGTGGGCCAGTCCTTAAGCTTATCGGTTTGTTCCAAGATGCACGGCAGCGCGGACGTCTGGAGCTGTAAAAACGGTCAGGGCCATACATTCGTTTACGGCCCACTGGGGAATGTGCTTCCGCCCAGGCACACCAACAACTTGGACAGGAGACGCCGCTTTCCCCCTCCACGTTGTCAAACTGCTGCTCCTGCCCAATGTCCACCTCCTCCTCCTCCACCACCACCACCATCTCACCTCCACAAGTACTGTTCCATCATACCACATGTTGTAGGGCACAAAAGCGTGTCATGGCAGTTCTACACCTGGCTTGCCTCGGCGAACCAAGTCACACAGGGAGGAACTGCTCCACGTCATGCAGCAAGAAATCGATGTGTGGCTTTCTCCGCGCCAACTGCAAATCGGGAAACCCTGGGACGGACAATGGAGGAACATGGTGTCCGCGCTGCACCGAGGAGGGAGGTCCATGCGCCCCCGCATGGCGCACGGGTTCAATCTGGGTTGTGAAAAGGTTCCTGAAGTCTTCCACCGATCTTCAGAACAATTTTGAAAATGGCCAGGAAACTGTGCATGCACTTTATCCATTCATACAAAGCCAGGAACACCCTCCTCGAGTTTTCAGCGGCAGAACGGCCCCTCCCCCAACACACTCTGATATGCGATGTTTCCACCCGTTGGAATTCCAGCCTGCACATGTTGGACCGACTGTATGAACAGAGAAAGGCCATTAACAATTTTTTTGATGATCCAGGCAGACAGAAGTACTCCCCTGTGTAACTTTGATGTCAGCCAGTGGCAGCTCATGCGTGACACCTGGCGTTTGTGGTGGCCATTCAAGGAGGCGTCGTTATTTGTGAGTCGCGAGGACTCCGGGAGGAAGAATGTCATTCCTCTGGGTCATGTCCGGGAACAGATGCTGAAAAATCTGTCTGGGCAGGGGACTGGAGACGTGGCGACTAACATCTCGTGGCCACATGAGTCCGGTGGGGACTGAAATGGAGGAGGAGGAGGACATTTGAGCAGAAGCATTGTCTGGTGAAATGAGTGATTTTCTACCCAGGTGACAAGAGGAGGAGCAGGAGCAGCTGGAGGAGGTGGACGGAGATGAGGAAGACGAGGCAGATGACCCGCAAGCACCGTGGCAGTACCCAGTGGAGATGGAGGCAGGGAGCCCCTTGGAGTCACTTGTGCAGATGGCCCGCAGCATGCTTATTTTCCTGGCTAGTGACAGCCGAATAGTCAGCATCCGGCAGAGGGATGACTTCTGGCTCTCCACCCTATTGGACCCTCGCTACCGATCCAAAATGGGAGCCTTTTTTTCCAGTTATTGAGAGGGAGGACAAACTCAAATACTATAGGGAAATCCTCCGTAATCAGTTGGCCGCTGCATATGTGCGGCATCGTCCCTCCTCTGACAGGTCTGACCGGGGGTTCCTCAGCGCTCACGTACTACTGCCGCGGCTGCTGGGGAAGGTGGGGGGGGGGGCAGGAGAAAGAAACCGCTCCATCATCATAACCTAAGTCTGGTCACTGATGAGCAGCTTCCTTCACCCGCCTAGTGAGGAGGGTAGTCGCCAGCAGCAGCAGCAGCGGGACCTGGACAGTCCCTGAACCAACAGGTGGTGGCCTACTTGGACAGCACCTGCCACCCCATTTAGAAGATCCGCTGGACTACTGGGCAGCCAAACTGGATGTGTGGCCGCAACTTGCCGAGTTTGCAGTGGAGAAGCTGTCCTGCCCGGCCATAGTGTGGCATCAGAGCGGGTGTTCAGTGCAGCGGGGGCCATCTTTAAACCCCAAGGAGAACCCGCTTGTCCATGGAAAAATGGGGAACGACTGACCTTTGTGAAGATGAATCAGGCGGGGGATAGCTAGGATTTCCACACACCACTCCCTTAGGCGTCAGACTACATCAGCCATGACGCCTCACCCAAACTGTGAGAAATGAGTCTGGGTTCAAACTACCTGCCTCACCACTTTTTCTGATGCCGCCACCCGCCTGATGCCACACATCTGCTGACAGTTTCTCCATCTGCCACCAACCATCTTTACCAGGGATTGGTATTGCCACCCACCTCCACACTCTGTCATTGTCTGACCTCATGCTGCTGCTGTGGCTGCTGCCGTGACCTCCACACTGTGTCATTGTGCAACTGGCTGACCTCATGCTGCTGCTGTGGCTGCTGCCTTGACCTACACACTGGTCATTGTCCCACTCTATGGCCTACTCCTGTTTTTGCCACCTCCAGAATGTCATTGTTTCCATTGTCCCCGACCTCATGCTGCTGCTGTGGCTGCTGCCGTGACCTCCACACTGTGTCATTGTGCACTGTCTGACCTCATGCTGCTGCTGTGGCTGCTGCCGGACCTCCACACTGTGTCATTGTCCCACTCTGTGCCTACTCCTGTTTTGGGCCACCTCCAGAATGTCATTGTGCCACTGCCGACCTCATGCTGCTGCTGTGGCTGCTGCTGTGACCTCCACACTGTGTCATTGTGCCACTGCCTGACCATGCTGCGCTGGCTGCTGCCGTGACCTCCACACTGTGTCATTGTGCCACTGTCTAAACCTCATACTGCTGCTGTGGCTGCTGCCGTGACCTACACACTGTGTCATGGTCCCAAAATTCCTGACCTCATGCTGCTGCTGTGGCTGCTGCCGTGACCTCCACACTGTGTCATTGTGCCACTGTCTGACCTCATTCTGCTGCTGTGGCTGCTGCCTGACCACACACTGTGTCATTGTGCCACGTCTGACCTCATGCTGCTGCTGTGGCTGCTGCCGTGACCTACACACTCTGTCATTGTGCCACCGTCTGACCTCATGTTGCTGTTGTGGCTGATGCCGTGACCTACACACTCTATCATTGTGCTACTGTCTGACCTCATGCTGCTGCTGCCGTGACCTCCACACTCTGTCACTAATGTTGCCACCTGAGCCCTCAGCTTGTTTTTTTCCTGCTTTCCCTGGAAAGGGCTTTATCAGGCTACATTCCCCCTTCAGTTTTTTGGTCATTTTGGCTCTCTTAAGTGCCCAGGGAATTTTAGAGTGAAGCGATTCTAAGAGTGGCGGCAGTCATCTGCGTGTCATACTAAAACACAACATTGTATGAAGACCAAACCAAGCTCCCTCTGCATATTTAAGCATGGCCCCAACGTTCTACAGCACCCTGCAGGCTCTGTGCAGCCTGGAAATTGCTGCTTTTTAACGTGATTCGTGCCAAAGTAATTCGGGACAAAGTTATTTTTTGCCGAGAAATTCGGCGAAGTGAACGAAACGAATTTCGGGAAATTCGCCCATCTCTAATAAGAATGTGAGTTAAACAATGTCATTTTTGATGACACATTCCCTTTAATACTACTTTATGTAAAGTCATATCATGTTAAATCCACCTTTTTTACATTTGTCTCAAACCCTATAAACTAGATGCATATAAAAGAGTTTGCTTTTTATATCCATCATGCAGATATACTAAGGTATATATTATTTGGGTACATAGCACAGCCCTGTAACAACATATAAACCAAACTTTACTTGTTGAGCAAATTAATGGCCTTATAACTAACCACACAATGACTATATCTGTCTACAGGTCCATTACCAACTTGGTCACCAATTCCATTAGAGACGTCTACCAAGGCAACACTTCCTGTCCATAATTGCTCAGAGGATGAACATGTCTGCAGGTCAACAGGACATTGTATACCCATCACAAAGCTCTGTGATTTCAGAGACGACTGTCTAGATGGCTCTGATGAAAACAACTGCGGTAGGTAAAAATACTAATGGCAACTACAATACTTCTAGATGTCTCACATCAGTGTTTTACTAGTTCTAGCGAGAATTGTGAAAATGATCTGTTGAATATTCCAATGTGCTGACCAACACCTGTTAAGGTACAATGTTCTCACTGAGCTACCTGAAACATTTAACTTCTCCATGTACAGTAATTCTTTGCATAGAGAATTGGATATAAGACTCATTTGTTGTCTATTTTTAAATTTGTGTTTAGTGTCAGAGTACTGTAACTTCGTAAATGGGAGTTTATGTAATTGGTACCAGCCTGGGGCAACTTCCTTTCGTTCGGACACAGGCTACCAGTGGACTGTTGGTCAAGGAAACACTATCAATCCAGGTGAAGAGAGTCACAGACCTCTCGAGGACCATACCATGTGAGTATTTGCACTGTAATTGTAAGATAATAAGGCAAGATAATCTTGCAAGCACCAAAGCTAGCAGACTGAGCATTGAAGATCCATAACCTTTTTATTCATTCCTGCATACAGTATCTCACAAAAGTCAGTATTTTTGTAAATATTGTATAATATATTTTCATTAGACAACACTGAAGATATGACACTTTGATACAATGTACAATAGTCAGTGTACAGCTAGTATCACAGAGTAAATTTGGTTTGTCCTCAAAATAACTCAACACACAGGCCTGACATTTGGCCTACCCATATATCATGGTCGGGAAGGGGTTTCCGCAATGACGTCATGAGGATCGTGCAAGCTCACAACTGGAGCTTGCACAATCGCAGCATGTGACCTGCTGTATAGACCATTGGCATCCAGGACACCGCTCTCTCTTGGTTCTCTTCCTACCTCTCTGACCGCTCCTTCAGTGTCTCATTTGCAGGTTCTACTTCTTCTCCTCTCCCTCTTGCTGTTGGGGTTCCACAGGGATAGGTCCTTGGTCCTCTCCTCTTTTCAATCTACACAGCCCCACTTGGACAAACCATCAGCAGATTTGGCTTCCAGTACCATCTCTCTGCTGTTGACACCCAATTATAATATTATTACCATGAGATCAGTCCTGCTCTCAGACAAATCACCAGTGAATGTCTGTCGGCTGTGTGACAGCATGTCCGCTCTCTATCTTAAACTAAACCTCACTAAAACTGAACTTCTAGTCATCCCACCATCTACTAACCAACATCATCCTGCCAGTTCTGTTTCAGTATGTGGTACCACCATTACTCCTAGGCAGCAGGCCCTCTGCCTGGGGGTTATACTAGATTCCGATCTGCCCTTCATCCCCTATATCCAATCCCTTGCCCGCTCCTGTCATCTGCACCTCAAGAACATCTCCAGAATCCGTCCTATTCTCACTGTGGAAAAAGCTCAAACTCTCATTGTTGCTCTTACTCTTTCTCGTCTGATTACTGTAACTCCTTGCTTATTGGTCTCCCTCTCTGCAAACTTTCTCCTCTACAATACGTCCTGAATGCAGCAGCCCGGATCATCTTTTTCTCCAGCCGCTATACTGATGCCTCTACCCTGTGTCAGTCACTGCACTGGTTGCCCATTCAGTAGAGAATACAACATAAACTCTCCCTTTGTCTTCCATTGGGGCAACCGCAGAGCAGTCTTTGTTACACTTCCTGGGGTGCCGATGACACTTGCCATGGAGATCAGTACACAGCAGCAACTTCTGGTGCAGCTCTGTTCATACATGATGCCCATTGTGTACTTTATTTTTCTTTATATTCTTGTGTGATAAAGTTTTTTCTCTTTGTAATTTTTATTCATTTTTTTAAAATCTTTTTTCACTTTTTAGTCCTACTGGGGAACTTGATTGATTGATTGTTGGTCTAATTTATTGCCTTACTTTTGACAGTATAATGCTCACAGGCAGGGGTGTACTATTGTTTCATAGAGGGGTCAAAGAGGAAATCTTTTACCTCTGTCTCATCCCTTAAATGTCGTAGTCTAATTTATCCAAAGCATCTCAGGGCTAGTTCACACGGCTTATTGCCGACGTAATTGCGGGGGCCGGATTTCGCCCTGCAATTACGCCGGCTGCCGTGCAGCGGGGGCGGGGGGGCCGGCAGCTCGCCGACCCATAGACAGTCATTATCGATGGCGCGTACACGCCGTAAATAATTGACATGTCACTTTCTCACCCCTCGGCGTAAGAGACGGAATCCATAGTTCTCTATGAGAACTGTGGATTACCGTAATGACAGGGACAGATTTCAGCCGTATTGGAGTGCAAATACGGCGCGCAGCACAGTACGGCTGAAGTCAGTGCCCAAATCAGCCGTGTGAACAAGCCCTAAGAGGTAAATGACCACACTATAAATGTACGTCAAGGGGTAAGAAGGTGTTAAAACAAAACACTTGAGAATGCTGAAGTCTCACACAAGCCATTGAGCCTCAAAATAGGCAGAGATCTCCTGTTATGTAGAGATCATTTCTCAACAGTCTCCTCATTATTCTTATAGGCAGGATTACAATGACAGTTAACACTAATGTATTGATAACACTGGATCCACCATTCGCAATATGTGATGGACATAATTTACCTGCTCCTCTTGGTATAGAAAGTAGATCACAGGGCATGTCCACAATACACTCCCATAGAAATCAATAAGTCCTCTCCACAAACCAATTTCCTATGTCTGCGTGGCTGTTTCTTAGTGATGTAGAAGAAAAAAGAATTAAAAAAATCTAAAATCTGAAAAAAAATTGTCAAAAGAAGAATATATACTTTTATATTTAGTGTTAATTATAAAAAACAAAAAAAGACTGATAGATCCTTTTAACAGGTTAACCCCTTAAGCCGAACGCCTGAAAAGTAGTTAATGACCAGTATATTTTTTTAGTTTTTGCCTCCTTGTGTTTCAACATTTTTGTAACTTTTTTATTTTTCAGTGATGCAGTTGTATGAGGTCTCGTTTTATTCGAGACAAATTGTACTTTATGAGGAAATAGTTTAAGTTCACTTATAAATAATTGCAGAATTTTTTTTCAATTTTTTTCAATTTTTTTCTTTTTTTTACAATTCACATTTCACACTTAATAACATGTTAGAGAATTCTACAGGTTATTACGGTCGTGTGGATATCTAATAAAGTTTATTTTGTGTGTAATATTGCACAATTATTTTTTATTAAATATTTATTTTTATTTTATTCTTTTTTTATTCTTTTTTTTACACTTTTTATGTTTTTTACTTTTTTTTTTAAATCCCATGAAGGGAGAACTGTTTAACCTTTTTATTTTTTCCACCTAGAATTATTAGCATATTCGTATATGCTAATACATTATAATCTGTGTCAGTCTGACACAGGCAGTGATCAGGACAGCACACAGTGTGTCCTGATCACTGGCTTCTTACTCAGACAGTCCTGTGGCTACTCTAGGTCTCCAGGGCTGACTGTGCAGCCGTTCCCCGGGCTCTGTCGGGTCACCGGGCGTTCCGATCACCTGACAGAGCAGGGAAACTCTTTGATTGCGCTGCGGTGATGATCTGCGGCATTCAAAGAGTTAAAGCACCGAGGAGTGAAGGTTTCCCCCGCTCCCTGGTGTTTGCAGGAGCTGCGCTCAGATCAGGACTGTGTAGTACCGGGTGGCCGGGCGCCGAAAACTCCGATGTCTGCAGCGACACCAAAAGACGTCTCTGCAGACGAACGACCTGAAATGCCCGACGTCAAAAGACGGTGGACGGTCGTTAAGGAGTTAAACGATAGAAAACCTTTATGGGTATTTGCTGAAACAGTAAACTAAATATTTTCTTTCATGAGTCATTGTATACTGTATGTGAAACAGATTTAAACCTGGAAAATCCTCAAATAAAATCAAGACCAATTTGTATACATTTTGCATGTGGTTGAAACAATATTAACAAATGGGAATATTATTATAGGTAATTGTATTTTAAGTTGCCATCTGACTTTCGGTGGTTTAAAGAAGTTATTTGCAATTTCTTTTTTATTGCTTTTTTGCCCTGGAGCCGAGTAGATAGAAATAACTGTTTACCTTACCATCTCATATATACTGGAGTGAGCGTTCCTTTCATTTGCAGCTCTTGGCTCAACAAGGGAATGAGCAAATAAAATACTGATGTAGGCAGATTGTATCAATCTGATTTATAATATGTGGCTTTAATATAATTCCTTTCCTGAACTAGGAGGTAATTACTAAAAGTCGCAAGAACCGCTGGGCCAGCAAATTAATAGGTGCAGAGGAAATGCAATAAAACTTTACAAAACTTCTGGTCACTAGTTTCTGGAATCAAGTATTGTATTAAAATAAAAATTAGTAGATAATTGGTACATGAAAACCATATTTACATATATCTATAGCCAAGGGCATCATTAACTCTTATAGCAGGGGTGTCAAACTCATCTTCATTGTGGCCCACAACAGCATCGTGATTGGCCTTGAAGCGCCATTGGAGGGTGGGTAGGTGGCTTGGTAGGACTGTCAGAGTTATGCCACCACATGCGAGTTGCACACCAATTGTGTCTAAACTCTCATGATCCACATCAAAGAGTGTGGTGGGCCAGGTTTGGCCCTCGGACCTTGAGTTTGACACCTGTGACTTATAGGGTCCCATAGCAAAATTAATGGCACCTAACACCGGAAAGTGAAAGAACCCACTTAAGGCTATGTTCACACGGCTTAATTGCGGGACGTAATTACGCCCCGCAATTACGCCGTGTGGACGGGGGCAGGGCGGGAGCGGGGGACTGAGCAGGGGGCCGGCACTTCGCCGGCCCATTGACTTGAATTGCCAGCGGCGCGTATACGCCGCTAGAGAGGAGACGTAATCCATGGTTCTCTATGAGAACTGTGAATTACCGTAATGAATGGGCCGTTTTCGGCCCATAATTGGCGCTCTTCGGCGCGTAATTATGGACCGAAATATGCGCCATTTTAAGCCGTGTGAACATGCCTTAATAGTGCTAAATAACATGAAGCCACCAACTTGTCATTCCCTCCAAAAAGTTATAACCTTATATGGCTATGGTTACACCCATGTTAGTAGCGTTTTACTTTATTTTCTGAATTGTAAGAAATGGGTGTCTTTTATAGTCTGGCATTAGGAGAGTCTGAGGGGACACACTGAACATTTCCTTAAAGGGGTTTTGCCACAAAGTAAAATTGACGTGGGAAGTTTGTAAATTAAATAATAATCATTTTCACCGTTCATCAGTATTAAAAATTCTGGTCCGTTTTTTATTTTAGCTGCTCCTTTAGTGATCCATTGTTTACAGCTCATCTCCAGGGGATACGACCAGGACTGAGAGCTCTTCACTCCTGGTCACACATGCTCAGACATCACCTCTCCTCCCAGGAAGCTACTAAGTGTTCAAACCCCAGGTGCTGTCATTCTAGTCCTGTCCTCTGTGCTCCTTAGTAATTAGCCAATCAGTGCAAATAAATTAAAAAAAAGAAACCTCAATGAGGTATGTGCATTGATAAAGAGAAAAAAAATCCACAGCTTTGGTTCCTGCAGGGATTTGAACTGAGGACCCTTGTGCCCGGAGGCAAAAATTTTACATCTAAGCTACAATGTAGCTACTTACAGTACTACACATAAACAGACCTTTCTTTGACTGCAGGCCGGTGATGTCATCCTGCTGGGTCACATGATGCAAGTCAAACAAATCACACACGCCCCCTTCTGAGCACAGAGCTGAAGAGAAGAATACAGTAGGTATGAGATGAGTCTTCCCACCATAGCCTTTTAAGGCATATCACTAGGATATGCCACCAGAGTCTGATAGGTGCGGGTCCCACCTCTGGGACCTGCATGTAGCTTGGGAATAGGCTCTTGAAAGTTACAGAGCAGACTGGAGAGCCATTCTGCTGTATCAGAGTTCTGAGCAGAGATGAACACGGTGCTTGGCTCTACTCGGAACTCCCATGCAACAGAATGGAGAGGCATGTGCAAGCGCTACCAGCTCTCCAATCTGCTCTGCAACTTTCAGGAGCCCATTCCTGAGACAGGTGCAGGTCTATGGTGGGAACACCCTTTTAACCACTTCTAGACCATTCATAGACTATAAATGTCTGGACAGTCTACAAGGGACTCGGCAACGATGATCCTGAATATCCTTGCAGAGTCTGCATCTGTACAGAGATTATGCAGTATCAGAAATGGGGAGCCAGTTGTCAGCAAAAGCTGAGTTCTCGAAAAAGAGAAAGCAGGGACAGTATATTACCGTACCTGACCTCCTGATCTATATATACAGTTCTCAATGAGTGCTGTGAATGCAGCTCAGCAGGAAACCTTCAGGCTTCCTGCACTAACCCCTGGTGATGATGTAATTGCGGGGGCTCAGTAACTGTCATAACTGCGTTTAAGACAGGTAGTTATACTGTCACGGATGTAGATGGATTCTCTGGCCCACTGCAAGAGATGCTATAACCAGGGAGCGGAGTTGGATTTGCTATGGCGGGGAACTACCAGGTCGCTAACCCTGACGTGACTTGCTTGCGATGGCAGCCGGGGTGCAGTGTGGTACAGAATTGGTAGGCTGAGGCATAGTCGGGGACAGGCGATAATTTCATGGCGGGCGGCAGGCAACATAGTCGGAGAACTATAGCAGGAAGGTACGGTACACAGGTAAGGCAAAACTCTCTCCAGTACTCTCTCAGAACACACCAATGAACACCAATAACTCTGGCAGAGAGTGGGATATAGGGTCAGCGCCCAGGAATTAACCAGTTACCGGTGCGCTGGGCCTTTAAACCTTGAAGAGCTGCCGCGCGCGCCCAAGGAAGCAGGCACACACGCGCCAGTACTCAGCAGAGCGGGACAGGATGCAGGAGCGTGTATTACTGGTTGGGGAAAACATAGCAGAGTGGGCGCGGCCGCGGCACGAAGCAGGAGTTGTGGCACGCTCCGTGACATATACCATACAAAATAGTTTATAACTAGCACCTACCATAGGTCTGCTTTATTTTGGCATCATTTTCAACTGTGTTTATTTTTTTTAGGACATAATAGAGCTTATAAATTTAGCAGCAATTTTTCACTTTTTTAAGACATACAGATTTTTTTCAGGGACCAGTCCAGTCCTGACGTGGCTGTGCTGGGCCTGTATGTTACACACTCCCATAAATCATTCCATTCAAGAAATTATACCTTCTATAGTATTCATAACAACATTCAGGAAGTTTGTTAACCCTCTACGTGTTTCATGGGAATTGAAGAAATTTTAAAATTTCACTTTTTGTTGCAGATTTTTAATTTTTTTTTTAAATCCATTTTTTTACTGGACAATATTCCATACTCTATCAGTGGTGTTTGGGTTTTATATTTACAGTGTTACCATGCAGTATAACATATGGTACATATTAAAAGGTGAGCAAAAAGTAATTCCTTCCCCCTCAAAAAATGGTACCAATGTATATATACCAATATGGTTATTGTGGTACCTTTTTTTGGGTGAATATGTATATTCACTTTGCTTTACACTTTTTTTTTTACTTTTTATATTTCACTCTATAGAGGACGATTGTTTGATCGCTGGTATAATACCTTGAAGTACATGACTGTAGTGCAACGTATTATACACTTGTCAATCACCGTGTCAGGCTGTGCTCTAAGGTATGGCTGGGGGTAGTGATGTCACAGACAACCCAGAAGTCTTTGCTAGGCCCCCAGTTTGGTTTGAGAACCACTGGGCCCTGCACAGTGGTAGACAGAGGGAGCCCTTCCCTTTGTCATTCCTTTTACATGTGTGGTCGCAATTGACTGCTGCATCTAAGGGGTTAATTCGCTGCAACCGAAGTAAACTCCAGTCCCTGCTGATAGCACATGAAGCCAGCTGGTTTCATTTTGCTTGTGAGCCTATAATTGTCTTACACGCAGACATTGTTGAACTTTGAAAATAGCATTATTTCAAATTTGCGCAATATTGTATTGACCAAAATCTCTTACTAACTTAAAGTACAATGTGTCACGAGAAAACAATTTCTGTATCACATGGATAGATAAAAGTATCAAAAAAGTTATTCCTACACAAATTGACACGTCAGTTTGAAATAATAGGGCTCTATCATAGAGGTCAAAACTGGAAGAGGGTTAATACCCTCTTCTAATCTAGAACACCAGAAAAATCGCATATGAACACTTGTTTCTATCCGAAAGGAATTAATTAGAATCCATTCTTTTTTTCTTAGAAAATTTCCTTTTGATTAATGTTTTAAAATTATTATAGTGGTCAAAGCTGATTCTTAGCACCAAGTCCCCTCTACAAACATAGACATAAAACATAACATGTATTTTGCCTGCAGTCACTACTAGGAGGTTAGGAATACTGATATGCACAGAAGTCAGAAATAACAAGGTATGTAATGAGCTCTATATAGTAACGCCTGCAGGTGTCAAAAACATTGGGCGACATGTCTGAAAAGAGGCGCTGCCACACCAGTTTTAAGGTGCATTAAATGAGTGTATAGTGCGCCCGAATGAAAGAACCCTGTCAAAAATCGCCATCGGGTTAAACCTTATATTTAATTGAGCGTTTTAATTGGGCACATAGCTAATTTAGGCGAAGATATCATTGCTAGAATTTTTGATGCGCCTACTTTAGGAGCATTCAGTGTGTTTTTCCCTGGCGTATAAGCCCCTATTTTTGGTGCGAGAGTTCTTTTTAAGAAAATAGAGTGTAACAGTTTTTTTGGTGCAAAAAAACACAAATAAAATGGCGCAGCCCTAATGGGACATGTCTCACTTTATTTTTTAAATATATGTTCACACAGGATTTGGAACTTTGTATCAGAAAAACAAGCCGTAATAAAAAAATCATTATAGAATTTTAAAGCTTTTTAAATAATTCAGGATAGATAATCTATAGCGCACGTCACTATAAGACATTGCCGATAAACTTTGGTATTTATTCTAAATTGTCTATAAAATAAAATGTATGTATTTTTATTTAAAAACAAAAAAGTCTGCATCACAAATAAACAGTAACTTATTCTTCTCATTTACTTTTCTTGCTGCGACAAATTCTGTAATGCAAAAAAATAAGAGATGATACATATGATATATCATCATAACATCACATTACAGTGGGCCTTATCTGCTTCTTTTGTCACTTTCCTAAATTACAATACAATGCAAAGAATAAAATAACGTTCTACCATTATCCAGTAGGAAAGACGCATAAGCACCAAAATTTGGCTTCTCTTTAAGTATTCCCTGAAATTACTCATAAGAAAAGATTATGCAGTTGTTTTTCCTTTTGTTTGAATTTTTTGGGTTGAATTAAACCAGAAACACCGCTAAGTTGATCAAAATGAGTAAAATAGCTTGCTAGATAAATGGATAGATAGATAGATATGTGTCGATACATATGTGTCGATAGATATAGATAAATAGATATGGATAGATATATAGATATAGATAGATATGGATAGATAGATAGATAGATAGATAGATATAGACAGACGACAAAAAGCATTTAAATTTGGGCCCTTAAATGCAAAATCTGTGCCAAGGCCTTCATCTACCAAGTGCTATTTATAATACTGGTGGTAGAATGGTTTTTGTACCTCCTCAAAAGCCAACTACCCTTATGAAACCCCAGTGATAGCCTAACAGATGACCACGACGTCCAAAAAAGAAGAAAAAACCCGGGACGGGAAAAAATTAATTTTTTTTGAAAAAAAATTTTTTTTAATTTTTTGAGAACTATAGTCATTGGATTTTTTTATTTAAAGGGGTCATATCGTTTGAGGTGTTCATGCTGTTCAGCTAATCCTCTGAGATTGAATTAGAAATCCAGGGGGGAGTTTCCCCCTCCGGGGCCCCCCCAGGGGCGGGCTCCTCTCCTGAAGACTGTGACATCATCATTGATGGCATGGAAGCAAAGGTGTCTGAGAGGAAGTATACAGCCTCCTGCATGCTGCCCTGTTTGCCGAGCTTCAGGGTGATCCAAAGCTCCTTCTCTGCTATAAGCAGTTATCAGTCACCTGATGATGAAACCTTGTGAGTAATGTAACTGCCCACCTTCTCCCCTGTTACCAGACTCTGTCTGTTTTTAGTCGTTTATATGGAGCAATGCCACATTGCGCTCTCTCCCTTATATCCCCTGTTAACAGGTAGGGCCCTGTATAAGACTCTGTTATCTGACGGGGATCTGTGAGTCTCACACAGTCAGTAATTGCCCAGCTCATTCTCCTAGAGCTGGGAGATGTGTTATAGAGCCAGCAGACCTTGGTTTTACTATCGATTTTTAACAGCTCAGAGGGGAGGAAAAAACACATAGTGTGCAGGCAGGCCATTACAGTTAGGGGGACGTGGCCGGGGCTATTTTCTTGTCTGGGGCGTACCCCAACAGGCTGAATGAAATGTCAGGGCCAAGCCAATCACAGCGCAGGGGGCGTGTCTAGGGGGAATTCCGGCAGGGGCGCATGTCCGACTCGAGTAGCATCATAAATAGAATACTGATGCATAGAAAAAGCTCATAGACAGCTGGACCATGTGGACTGGGTAATGCAACACCCAATTAAAAAAAGTGCTTATTTTTACTGTCCCCATAATCTGAGACATGATCCTTTTAGTGATACAACCCCTTTAAGCTCTGGATAATTCATTCCTTTATTGCACCATTACCCCTGGAATAATACTCTTTGTGCTGTTCTCCCGGTAGATGTATTTAGATAGGTAGACAAATAGATAAATAGATAGGTAAGCAGACAAATATATAGTTATGAGATAGGTAGTTAGATACATTTGAGAAAGATAAATACATTTGATATAGATGGATATTAGATAGATATTAGATAGATATGAGATAGATAGATATATATGAGAGATAGATACAACTTGGTGGCTGTTACCAAAGAGATATTTCTAAGCCAAATTCGCTTCTCTCCGGGAGGCCTAGAGGAAGCGCGAGTAGCGCAAAATGGCCATCGCCGCTTGTTCTGTGAGGACATATTTGCTGTTCTGTCCCTCCAAATGTTTTAAAGATGCTACAATAAAAGCAAGACTTATATGATATGGTGAGTGCTGTGGATTCTATCTTTCACTTTGTTTACGTTTGGGGTTAGAATTAGGGCTTCTTTTTTTTAATGGGTTACGCTTTCCCCAGCGCTTTCCATCTTGCAGTGCTGTCCCACTGACATCATCTCCACCCAAAGGTCATTTTTGGTCCAACCTCGCATTATAGTAGAATGTGAGTCTAACAGCAGCACTGCGAGACCATGGGTGCCAAGAAATGGGTATGGTAACCCATTGAAATCCAGTATCTTCCCCTACAAAATGGTAAAATGTTCATCCACTCCTATGTTTGTTCTTAATTTGGGTTAAAGCTAAAAGATTAGAGTCAGATTTAGGGTTATAGTCAGAGTGAAAAAATTTGGGATCAGAGATAGAGATGGAGCGGAATTGATTCTAATTGTAGTGGAATTCGTTAGAATTTTCAGGAAAACTTCGGTTCTGAACGAGTTGAAGTTTGGGGTAGGACTCTCGGGTGGTGTGAACGAAGTGTGCTTTTGAATTGATTTAAAATTGGCCTGCGAGCACATGGCGGTAAAATGGGGCAAAGAACTCAGGAAGGAAGAAGGCAATAGCCTGCATGACCATGTGCAGATGGTTGAGCAAATCAGTAGAGAACGAAGGGATTCTTTAACGTCACCGCACTATAATATGGTCCGGGGCGCGTCGCTGGGAGCTCACATCCTCTCACTGTACTGATCAGGGAAGGTGCCTGGCCGCGGCTGCTTATGATAGTGATACTAAAGAACTGATTTTTTATACAGCCGATTTTTGGGGGGTGTCTCAGCTTGTATCAGAGCACTGGCTTCTCTTAACGTTCTATTTCTGATTTTGTGGGGTAATGGGATCTGAAGTCAAGTGTGTGTCCAGTGCAAGTCTGGCATATACATTTTTAATTGCTATCTGCTCACAGCACATTGAATATCCCAAAAGGTGATCTAGCATGTTCCTATGTATTCATTTAAAGGAAACAGCAGTTTTTAAATACAAATACCATGTCATTTTTGGTGCTCAATTCTTTTGCGCAATTTAATCCAGGTGGTTTAATTAAGCGTTGTTCTCTGCTGTGGTGAACTAGAAAAAAGATAACGATTTATTTCATCACCATAAATAAATACATTTTTCCTTAGCATAATTCCACAGGGCGAAGGTTAATTACAATGTTGCTCCTCTTGTTGTGTAGCGTAAGAAAAACACGGCCAATTGTAAACACGTACAAGCTCGTAATTTTTGGTTGCTCAATTTCTTTTGCGCAATTGCATCCTGGGGTTAATTAAGCGGTTGTTCTGCTGCTGTGGTGACTAAAAGACAACGTTTATTTTCTACGCAAAAAATACATTTTCTACTGTAAGCATAATTCTCAAGCGGAAGGTTAATGACAAGTTTTCCTCTTGTGTAGCGTAGAAAAAACGCCATGGTAAAACGCTTCAAAGTCGTAGTTTGTGGTTTTGCTCAATTCTTTTGCGCAATTTACATCCAGGGATTAATTAAGCGTTGTTTCTGTGTGCTGTGTGTTATGTGGTGACTAAATGAAAAGTTTATTTCATGCCAAAAAAAAGACATTTTTCTGTTAGCATAATTCAAAGCGAAGGATATTACAAGTTTTACTCTTGTTTGTGCAGCGTTAAAATACACGCCATTGTAAAACCACGCTACAAAGCTGGTATAGTTTTTGGATTGCTCAATTATTTGTGAACTTTTACATGTCAAGAGGGTTTACACTAGTATTTTTCTGCAGTTGTACTCAGTAAAAGAAACTTTGTTTTTCACCTGCCACAGAAGAAATTCTGTAGCATAATTCTATCCGGAAGGTTCATTTTAAGCTGTTTGTGCTTTTATTTCAGTATAATTTCTAAGAGTTTTAAAACGGCACATACAAGTAAATTTTTCCTGCCCAATTTGTTGGAGCGCAATTTAAATCATCAAAGAGTTAGCTCAAGTTTCTAAAGTGGGTTCATTTGGAGTCAAATACAGGGTGTGTATTTATCATATACAGATATCTTCATCAAACAGTGTCTGTACATTTTAGAACAAAACAGTATGTCAGACAGAGAGGTGGCAGGCTCTTCACTGCGAGTGGCAGAGGCACAAAACATTCCAGGCCCAGGTCGCAGCACAGCAAGGGGACGTCGCAGCAGGGGTCACTCGGTGAGGCCACAACTGCCGCTGTCATCTAGCGGCCGTGTGCTGACTAGCAACCCAAGGGTTCTTGATTGGTTGACTAGGTCATCCACTTCCTCCCAGATGACATCTGACAACACCAGCCAAGAGTCGGTGGGAACGTCAGACACAACCCTTAGTTGGCATGGCCCGGGAGCGGGTCAGCGGCCCTCACCTGTCCTCAACCCGCCTCTGTCCCATCCGGTTCCCTCAGCCAGAGATCTACTATGTGGTCTGGGCTCAGCGCTACTATATAACGAGGATGAACAATTTGAGGAGGGCAGTCAGCAGCTACTTGGCAGCGAGGAAATGGGGCCAATATCCCCTGCTTCTTGCAGTAGGCGGCAAAGTATAGATGTGGAGAGTGGCATGGGAGGTCATGTTGTGAGGGGTCAGCCTCTGCATACCAAGACCGGTGATGAGGACAGCAGTGACGATGAAACACAAATAGATGATGATGTAGCCGACCGCACTTGGGAGCCGGGTGAGGCAAGGGCTTCATCATCGTCAGGAGAAGAGGGCGTCAGCTTGCGTGTCAGGCAGCGGCGCAGCCAGCAAGTGGGTTGTGTGGCTGTGAGTCAGCAGGGTAGCAGCAGTGTGAGGTCGGGAGCCAAGCGGCCACGGGGTAAAAAACCCGCTTCGCAGGTCCAAGAAAGTAGCGGCACAGGGGCTCAGCGAGGCAGCGGCGGTAGTAGTCACTCAGTGCGGAGCGTTGGCGGTGTGGCAGTTCTTTGCTAAGACACCGGAGGAGCCGAATATGGGTATATGTAGAATCTGTGGGCAGAAAGTGAAGCGTGGCCAGGGAGCTATCGTTGGCACCACGGCCCTGCATCAACACATGCAGCGTCACCATCGGTGGCCTGGGAGAAACGTGGCTCAGATGTGGTGGTCCATCCTGCCGCCGCAGCAACAGCAGCAGCGCCCAGTGGCACGCATGCCATTGCAGCCAGTCAAGGCTCCACCACCTCTGCAGAAGGGAGCTGTTTCTCTTTGACATCATCTCCCGGTCCAGATGCTCCTGCTCCTCGCTACTCATGGTGCCAGCAGTCGTTCAGCGAGGCGATTGCAAAGAGAAAACAATATGCGTCCAACCATCTTAGGTGCAGAAGCTGACTGTGCTCCTGTCCAAGTTGTTGGTACTGCAGTCCCTCACTTTCCAAATGGTGGACTTTGCACCGTTCAGAGAACTAATGGCTTGTGCCGAGCCGAGATGGAGAGTTCCAAGCCGTAATTTTTTTTCCAAAAAGGCAGTACCAGCACTTCATAAATATGTAGAACAAAAGGTGGGCCAGTCCTTGAGCTTATCGGTTTGTTCCAAGGTGCACGGCAGCGCGGACGTCTGGAGCTGTAACTACGGTTGGGCCTGTACATGTCCTTTATTGCCCACTGGGTGATTGTGCTTCCTGCCCAGGCACACCAAAAACTTGGACAGGAGACGCCGCTTTCTCCTCCACGTTGTCAAACTGCGGCTCCTGCGCAATGTCGCTCCTCCTCTCTCCACCACCACCCATCTCAGCCTCCACAAGTATGCTCCATCATACCACATGTGTAGGGCACAGCGGTGTCACACAGTTCTACACCTGGCTTGCCTCGGCGAAAGAAGTCACACCGGGGAGAACTGCTCCGCGTTTATGCAG
>JAODAL010051752.1:0-26476 GCA_025379985.1 Phyllomedusa bahiana | reverse complement strand
GGGGCTTTGGTTAACCTTTGGGGTCTCTTAATAGTTATGGAGCAATTGGATAACCTGGGTTTTCCTTTTTAAATGTTGGACTTTGTAAAACCGGGGGATCTCCTGTATATAGTGATTGGGCCATACTGGAAATAACCTGGGGATCTCCTGTATATAGTGATATGGAGCATGCTGGTATAACCTGGGGTCTCCTGTATATAGTGATATGGAGCCTTCTGGTATAACCTGGGGATCTCCTGTATATAGTGATATGGAGCATACTGGTATAACCTGGGGATCTCCTGTATATAGTGATATGGAGCATGCTGGTATAACCTGGGGTCTCCTGTATATAGTGATATGGAGCATGCTGGTATAACCTGGTAACTCTTATACCACCAGGCTAGTAATTTCCCCCACTCAGCACAGGGGACCTCTACCTACTATGTGGCCTAAGCCATACACTGACTCACTTCCTGATTACAGCTCCAGATATAAGTTTCCTATTTTCTCCAACAACAGCGACAACAGTCAATATTAAATATTAGAGTGGTGCTAATGTATATCTAAACGCATAACATAAAGACATAGAGAACCATAAACACATGTACATACATAGTCACAGTCACATTGAGAAGAGGTGATAAGGCTTACTCACTTTACATTTCCCTCCTCCTACCTTTGCTTACCTTCTATGTGCAAGGCATCCATGACGCATTGTATTCAATCAGACGATCTATAGCCTGAAATATAAGAGCAGTTACATAGTCTGCACAAGATGTTTGGAGCTCTCAGAACTTATTTTAAGTTCAAAAAAACTTTGGGAAAGAGCTCATCGTTTAATGAGAGTCATATGGATAACAAAGAAAACATTTCCCAGAGTAAATAACATTTTTCATTTTTATGAGAATTTTCTAATTATTTGAAGAAAAAAAAAAGAGTAGAAGTTGATGCTTTAAGTATCTTGGCAAAATGTAATCTCTGGGGATGGAAGAATTAAATTAATGAATAGTAACACGTCAGCTGTCTGAGCCCGAGCGTCCGGCCTCAATGTTTTATAAAAAACATTTATTTAATTATGTGAATTTGTTGGCTCCACATTTTGTACATTTTGTGGGGAATTAATGACGCCTTGTACAGATGTTAGTACAACCTATGACAATGGGGTATGCAGGGTTATTACATGCTACTATAGGCAGTGCTGGACTGGGGTACCTGGCCCGGGCCGGGACGATGGGTAGACAAAGGTAGGCGACCGCCTAGGGCGTCACTTCATCCCAGGCAGAAAGAGGGGCGCAATAGGTATGGAGTGGGCTGAATCTTCCTTTGGGGAGGCGCTTTGTGCCTTTTTTGCCTAGGGCACTAGAATACCTTGTCACAGCCCAGCCTGGGGCCCAGCAGATGATTCTTGGGGCCCACCACTCGAGTTGATTCTTGGGGCCCACTGTACTGCTACTGCACATGCCTCTTGCGCTCTACCTCTTTCTCTGCCATTCTCCCTTAAAAGCAATGCTTAGGGCCCATCATGCTCAGGTCCCAACCGGAGGTTCCCCTGCTCCACTGTGGGCCAGTGCAGTTTGACTGTAAGTAAACAAGCTAATATCAGTTCAGAAGCGACACAGTTCACTTATATTATCAGCTCTTCTGCATCTGTAACTCTAGCCCGTGATTTATTTTTATTGTATATCTCTATTGTACCAACTTTCATTAGCTGCAACCTGTGTCCTATCAGTGGTCCAGACAATGCTATATACCTCCTACAGGCAACAATTAAAGGGGTATTCCCACGATAGACTTTGATGGCATATGGATAGGACTGTTTTGCTAGATGATCTCATCCATCCCAGGGAAGACAATCAGCATGTATAGGTGTATGTGATCTGCAAGGATGGGTTCATGCCTAAATCGGTTGCAAGCACCTTGCACATGGATGAGTGGCCGAGAGAATGGCCTGAAAACATTCCCCAGACTATAACACTGCCATCACCAGCTTGTGTTCTTCCAGCAATAGTTGCAGTGTCTGTCCTTTGATGTTTCTTGTCTGACATGCCAATGTCCATCTGACTCATTGAAGGAGAAAATGAGACTCATTGAAGGAGACAACCTCTGCCAATCAGCAAACGTCCAATTCCAACACTGCCATGAAAACTGAAACCTTATAAACGTATTGTGTGTAAATCATTCATTGGGTTAAACCTATATCAGAATTGTCACTTGGAATGTAAAGGGATTATTATCTGTATTTATAGGTTTTTCCAACAATATCACCTTAGTTTTCACTGAGTACCCACAAGGATTATTATTCCCTAACAGAAGTTCAATGGTGTTACACCACCTGGATAAACTCAAAACTGATATTGCTCTTCTCCAGAACAGAAGGATACCAATGACAGATGGGCGAGAGTCCACATGAAATGTCCGATAGGGGAGGTGAGCATATACAAGAAGAAGATAGGAAATGTGATAATATCGTATGTACCACAGGTTGCCAACGGGTTGGGATTCTATGGCACTGACTGGAATGGAAGATGCTTGGAGGCTCTCCAACCCAGATCCTAGGGAGTATACTTTCTATTCATCTAAACATCAGTAATGGTCGTGCATAGACTATGTCCTGACCAGTAATACTTTAATACCAAGATTGGAAGGTATCGATATCCAGTCAACACTAATCTCTCATCATGCCCTGATTGTGGCAGATGTGGCAGATTCCTTTCCAAGGTAGACATTTTATATGGAGATTTCCATTGTTTATGGGTTAATTATTACAGTTAGTACTCTTGAAAAAAGACACCTGTCCATCAAGTTCAACCAAGGGCAGGGAAAATGTGGGTGAAGGGTCTAAAACTCACTTTTTTGCCCATAAGTTACTATGGGCAAAAGAGTGAGTTTTAGACCTAAACAGCTTCATACATGTGGCCCAATGAGTTTTTTCAAGCTTAATTTCCCCTACTGGTGAAAGCTTTAAAACCGATCTGCTAAAAGGAAGATTTCATTTCTGATCTCAGAGTTGCCATCAGACTGGATCTAGAATTTTACATGGCTACATACGTATTAATATTTTTTCGTTTCAGGCAGATATCTAAGCCTTTCTTGAAACTCACAATTGTTCCTGCTGTGTCCAGCTCCTCAGGCAGCTATTCCACAGATTCACAGTTCTTACAGTGAAGAACGCTTTTCTCCTCTGGAGATTGAATCCTTTTTTCTCTAGCCTAAGGGAATGTCCCCTTGTCGTTTGAGGGGTCTTTACATGAAATAATTTTTCCTCATACTTTTTGTAGGGACCATTTATATATTTAAATAAATTAATCATGTCCCCCCATCTTTTCTCAAGACTAAATAAGCTTAAAGGGGTTTTATCGTTACAAAGATCATGTCTCAGATTATGGGGACAGTAAAAATAAGCACTTTTATAATTGGGTTGCATTACCTATGTCACTTGGTTTAGCAGATATGAGCTTCTCTTTAAATCTGTCTTCTATTTCTGCTGTTGCTGGTCAGAACGCCCCCTGGTCGATTCTCGCACCCTAGACATGCCCCCCTGCACTGTGATTGGCTGGCTGACATTTCATTCAGCCTGTTGGGATACGCCCCTAGACAGGAAATGCCCCGGCCACGCCCCCTGCGCTGTGATTGGCTGCCTGCACACTCTGTGTTTACTCCCCTCTGAGCTGTTAAAATCGAAAGTGAAACCAAGGTCTGCTGGCTCTATGTACATCTCCCAGCTTTAGGGTCAATGTTCTGGGCAATTACTGGCTGTTTAAGGGGCTTTTGCCAAGAGGTTGATTCACCTCCTCACAGATCCAGTCTTTAAGCTGCTACTTGGAAAAGAAGGCGTTCTGTTCCTCAGATTGAATGCAAGCCCCACCTCCTTATGACATCATCATCTGTAGTGTATAACATAAGGATTCAACACTGTGTCTGCATAAGCTGCTTGTATAGTGCAGTGCTTAGGTGATCAACTCTCCAAGACAGAGGTTAGGAGTTCAATCCCATCAGTATTTTTTTTTTTCTTTATAAATTGTACACATATGTTAAAGATATGAAAATATATGTGAAAGACCTCTATAATTTTATTTATATACACACACACAAAGCTCCCCATTATAGTGCCTGTTGCCCAGTACAATTTGGGTGAACACCACTAGAACAGAAGTAAGAGCTGCGGGCTTTCAGTGTAATTGTTGTGATAAGACATATGACAGGTGCTTGCTGGAGCTTGCTGGAGCCTCAAGGCTGCAGACATAAGCATGCAGGAGGCTACAGAGCTGTTATATCCAGACAACCCTCTGCATCCCCTGCTTCATACAAAATGATGATGTCACAGTTCTTCAGTGAGGAGAGACACGCCTCGTGGGGGGGAGAGACATGCCCCTGGATTTCAAACTCAATCTGAGAAAATTAACTGAACAGCCCGAACAGCTCAAACGATAACACCCCTTTAATTCTTTTAAGCTTTCTTCATAACTAAGATGCTCCATTCCCCTTATAAGTTTGGTTGCTCGTCTTTGTACTCTCTCTAGCTCCATTACATCTCTTCTACAAGCTGGGGCCCAGAACTGAACAGCATATTCAAAGTGAGGACGCACCAATGTTTTTTGTACAGCGGTAAAATTAATCCTTGTCCCGCGAGTCCATGCCTCTTTTAATACACGCCAATATCCTATTATCCTTTGAGGCAGCTGATTGACATTGCATGCTGTTCTGTAGCCTGTGATCTGCAAGTCACCCAGATCCTTGTCAACAAGCGATTCTCCCATTTTTCACCCCTAAAACATATGATTCCTGCAGATTATTTTTACCAAGATGCAGAACTTTACATTTATCCACATTAAACCTCATTTGTCAAGTGGATGCCCAAGCACTCAGTGTGTCCAGGAACAACTTCCATAGATTGCACTACCCTGCATAGCTTGGTGTCATCTGAAAAAGTAGAAACTGTCCTATTGACCCTCTCCACAATATCATTAATAAATACATTGAACAAAAGAGTACCCAATACTGCCCACTGTGGCACACCGCTCATAACCGTGGACCACTCAAAATAGGAGTCATTTACCACCACTTTCTGGGTACGATCCAATAGCCAGTTTTTAATCCAATTACACACTGTTATTTCTAACCCAATAAATAAACACCTTTGCAAAGTCTAAAAACACTATATCCATAGCCGCCCATCTATCCAGACTTCTACTCACCTCTTCACAAAAACAAATCAGGTTGGTCTGACAACTTCTGTCCTTAGGTAAACCATGGTTGTGATGATTCCTTTAACCCCTGAAGCCCCAGGCCTGAATAGACCTTAGTGACCAGCAAATTTTTTTAGTTTTTGCCTCCCTGCATTTCAACAGTTGTAACTTGTTGGGGGCTTCGTTTTTAGATGACTTTTTTTTCAAATTTTGCTATTTTAAATTATTTTTTTACACCGAGCATAATTCACCTATTAGATTAATTCTACGGGTTATTATGGTATAAATACCTGATATGTGTAGGCTTTTGAATGTAATGTATGCACAATATGTTTTTTTTACATATTTATTTTTATTTTATTATTTATTTTTTAGACTTTTTTTTTTACTTTGGTGCAGTGACATCCATCTGCTCTGGGGCCCTATACACAGTAGGGTTAGCAGAGGTGCAGTGATATCCATCTGCTCTGGGGCCCCATACACAGTAGGGTTAGTAGAGGTGCGGTGACATCCGTCTGCTCCGGGCCCCATACACCGTAGGGTTAGCAGAGGTGCAGTGACATCCATCTGCTCTGGGGCCCCATACACAGTAGGGTTAGCAGAGGAGCAGTAACATCTGTCTGCTCTTGGGCCCCATAGACAGTAGGGTTAGCAGAGATACAGTGACATCCGTCTCCTCCGGGGCCCTATACCCAGTAGGGTTAGCAGAGGTGCAGTCGCATCCGTCTGCTTCGGGGCCCGATACACAGTAGGGTTAGCAGAGGTGCAGTGACATCCGTCTGCTCCAGGGCTCCATCTGCAGTAGGGTTAGCAGAGGTGCAGTGTCTTCCGTGTGCTTCGGGGCCCCATACACAGTAGGGTTAGCAGACGTGCAGTGACATCCGTCTGCTCCAGGGTCCTATACACAGTAGGGTTAGCAGAGGTGCATTGACATCTATGAGCTCCATGGTGCTGAGTGAGTGGTGCTGAGAGGAAGAGGGGAAGTGCTGCTGTGGTGGAGGGGAGTTTAGGTGATGGGGAGACACATTTATGAAGAGAACTGCTGCAGAGACACATGGTCCTGAGAGGGGAGCTTTGTAGTGAAGCAAATCACTGGTGCTGTAAGAACAAAGGGGGAGAATAGTACTGCAGAGAGAAAAGATGGTGTTGTGGGGTAAGGGCTGGGTAGAAGGAAGAGATAGAGCTGTGGGGAGGTAGTCCAGAAGGGATGGTGGTAGGGATAGTGCAGAAGAAAAAGAAAGAACTGTGGGGCGGTAGTCAGAGATGATGGTGGGGGTAGTGCAGAAGGAAGAGATAGTGTGGAAAGTGGTGTGTTAAAAGGGAGGGAGGAAAGTCTTGTTTTTGGCAACAAAAAATGATCTGCACAGGATACCGTCTAGCATAATACAAATTTTACACGTATTCCACAAAGATCCTGTCTATCACCTTAGCAGTAAACTGTACATTGAAAATCAGCGCTGACAAATTTACTTTTTCAAAAGCGCTGATGTATGAACGACAGTGTAATACCTTACAAACAACAGTCATACCGTTACTGAATAATACACCTATACATGGAGCAAATATACCATATATATGATTTTTACTAAAGAAGATCCTATAGTACCAACACCCAATAATATTATTACTTAAGGATCAAATAGCACTGTCAGACCATGAACAAATGCGACCCCCACATGTGACTACCAGTCATACGCAGGCGCTCTGCAGACATATATTGCTGCCATAGCGTAACCAGATAGTGGTAGATGCCAGTGTACACAGGCTATGCAGACTGTATATTACCTCCATACAGAGATCATAAAGTGGTAGATATGAGTGTACACAGGCTCTGCAGACATATATTGCTACCATACAGTAACCAGATAGTGGTAGGTACCAGTGTACTCAGGTTCTGCAGACTGTATATTACCACCATACAGTGATCATATAGTGGTAGGTACCAGTGTACACAGGCTCTACAGACTGTATATTACCTCTATACAGAGATAAGAAAGTGGTAGACACCAGTGTACACAGGCTCTGCAGACTGCATGTTACCACCATACAGTGCCAGATAGTGGTAGATACCAGTTGTAACAGGTGCTCTGCAGACATAATAGTGATTACAGTGCAGTTACATTTAGTGACTCATACGTCTCCTCCGATTAGAGTCGTTGTCGTTTCTTTTTATTCCCCATCCGACACAGACCGCCAAGATGACTTCTCCCAGTCACTACTCTTCTCTGCAGAATTTACCACACAAACATTTTAGTATCCTCACTTTTCCAGGACCTATATACCTACCTACTGGGGGAAGGGTTATACCTCCCTAACTAATAGTGGTATATATAGGAAAGCAAGGTGAAGCCCCATCCCCACAGCAACCTGCTTCTATAATAGAAAAGTCGGGTACTTGCTGTGGGGGACAGTGAATCACCCATCGTTCTTATTTAGGCCCCTATTAGGTAGGAAGGTATATAGAGCCCTCCCCAGTATTAAGGTCGGTATATAGGTTTCCTCAATAGGTAGGTAGATATATAGCACTTTAATAAGGAGGTATATAAGTTCCATTCGTAGGTAGCGATATAGGTACCCTTGGTAGGTTTTTAGGCCCCCTACATTATGCGGACAGGTATATGTGGCCCCCTATAGGTAGTTTTTATAGCCACCCACAGTAAAGAAGTAGGTATAAAGATCCCCTCAGTAGCCCCCCCCCCCAAGAAAAAATAAAGTGGAGAGGTAGGTAAATAGGTCAACACAGTAAGTAGGTAGCTATATAGGTCCCTCAGTAAGTACATAGATACACAGGGCCCCTGTGTTGGTAGATATATAGCTACTTTCAGTAGCTAGGAAGGTATATAGGGCCCCCAGTAGGTAGGTTAATATTTTGCTTCAGTAGTTATGTATATAGGTTATCCCAGTAGGTAGGTATGCAAGTCCCATAGTAGGTCAGAAATGCCGCCAACCTTGGCCCAAAAGCCAGTAACCATCCCTTTTTGCAACTCTGATTAATCGCCTGTCTTACTCATGAAACCAACAAGAGATATGTGTGCAAGCAGCCTGTCCCACCCACTATACACCCACCAAGCCAGCTCACCACACTGGACTTCCTTCATGAACTCAAAAGTAGGACGACTTTATAATGTGACTTGACTGCTAATTATACAACTATGTTGTACATGTATTAATGTGGCTAAAAAAATCTACAGTAAGAACTCTACAGAAGTGATAAGTTTCTTTAAGACTCTGTATTATTGCTTCTTAAATTGTTGAACCAGACAGGGGAGTTTGGATGTGAAACCCTTGAGATTACGTCTATAAAAAAGAAGGTAACTACTTCAGCAGAGCAGGATAAGCCATGTCATCATCCAGAGTGGACTCATTTGCTGGTTAGAATTATGTATTATTTAAGGTTGTAGGCCTCTGAGAAATTCTGTTTGTTTTTCCCACTATCTTTTTTTTCTCTTTTTATCATATACACCGACATGCAAAAGGGTAACAATGTCTTGAACTTTTGACTTTCAGGCTCCATATCTCCCCATCCACTACAGCTTTCAACATGAGACTCCCATCATTTTATAGACAATTATCTTACCTATCTCATACATAAATGTGACCTGCAACTATTTAGCATATGCTTAGTTATGCAGATTTTTGTCATGTAATTGCATTGTTACTATTTTATTACTTGCGCCTAGAAATCAAAATTTAAATTTTTATTATGTTGTTAGTATTTTGTAAATCCACCTTTGGCTTTCAGCTCTGCCTTAATCATTCTGGGTACATTTGCAATTAAATTCAAGCCAGTCTTGACCAAAATCTGATCCCAGGTCTCTTGTACACATTTCCAAAGTCGGTGCCTACTGGTCGACTCATTTAGGTATGAATACAGCTTTTTCTACAATTCTACCCACAAGTGTTGGATTGGGTTGAGGTCTGGGGACTATGGAGGCCAATACAGCAACTCTACTTCATTGTCATTGACCCCTTCCTTCTCCAACCTTGACGTCTGCTTCGGGCCGTTCTCCTGCTGGACACTATGTCATCCTCTTCATCCCCATAGTACTCGAGTGTATGAAGTAACTCATGTTGTAGGACCCTCGCATAGAGCTCAGCATTGAGGTCACCATCGATCCTGGTCAAGTATCCAACATCTTTGGCTGTGAACCCTCCCCATATCCTCAGGCTTCTTCCACCAAACCTGACAGTTTCTTCAATTTCTCGCTCCGTTCGCCCCTTTTCCCTAGATTCTCCCCCCATCAGAGCCCGGTCTATTGACTTTCATCTCATCGCTTCAAATCACTTGTATTTTTTTGCAAACTCTTTGCCGACATTTCTTATGATGAGATTGAAGTCGCGGCTTCCTCCCCTTTTTTCGGGCCATCATTCCAGACCTATGTAATGTGCCCGGTGCTTGCATGGACGTCGGTGACCTCACTCTTATGAAGCCTATGAGCCGCCTCTACTGTTGTGTCTGTCACGATAGAACTGATCGACCTTGTGATGAGCGACTTTTTGGCTCTGATATTCCCCTTGGACGTCACCTCTTGGCTTTGGACGGACTTCATTCCATATCCTTCCCGCTGTCAGGGCCTCACATGATACAGTTTGGTAATTTTCTTGGCCCAGTGTCCACTATCGATGAGCTGGATAATGCTGCTTCTCTTTTCTTGGGTATCTTCACACGGCTGATTTTGACACAGTTTTCGGCGCTGTTTTCGGAGAGTTTCTGCTCTCAAAACAGCATCAAAAAAGCCTCCAAAACAGAGCCAGTTCATTGTCATTGATTCCTATGTAAAGCAGCGTTGTACTTCACACACTTATTTGGACGCTGTTTTGGGCGCTGAAAAAGAAGTGTCATGTCGATTCTTGAAGTGTTTTCAGCGCTGAAAATTCCCATAGGAATCAATAGAGAGCATCAAAAAACTTCAAGGCCCAGTATTGGAATGTATAGTTTGACGTTTCCATAGACTATTATGTTACCTGTTTTTTTCAGGTCCTCCATATAATTAATTCTGGCCAAAAGATGGGAATACTAAATAGAGGACCCCCTTCTTTTAAAACCTTCATTGAATTTAAATGGGTTGTCTCACGTTAGACGATGATGGAATATTGCTAGGTTATGCCCCGATTGGGCCTTATGTATAAAAACTGTCTAGCAGTAAGACTGTCCATATTGCCTATAGCAATCAATCAGAGCTTGCAGCAACCAATCAGAGCTCAGCATTCATTTCTCCAGAGCTCATAGCAACCAATTAGAGCTCATCCTTCATTTCTCAAGAGCTCATAGCAACAAATCACAGTTCATAGCAACCAATCAGAGCCCATAGCAACCAGTCAGAGCTGAACTCTGGTTGCTATGGGCTCTGATTGGTTACTATGGGCCCTGATTGGTCGCTATAAGATCTGATTGGTTGCTTTGGGTTCTGATTGGTTGCTATGAGCTCTGATCGGTTACTATGAGCTCTGATCGGTTACTATGGGCTCTGATCGGTTACTATGGGCCCTGATTGGTTGCTATAAGCCCTGATTGGGTGCTTTGGGTTGTGATTGTTTGCTGTGGGCTCTGATTGGTTGCTATGAGCTCTGATTGGTTGCTATGAGCTCTGATTGGTTGCTATGGGCTCTGATTGGTTGCTGTGGGCTCTGATCGGTTTCTGTGGGCAACAAAGACAGTCTTACTGCTAGACAGGTTTCATACATAATAAGGTCATATGTGTGTCAATACTTCCCTACTTTCAAGCTCTCAGCTTGCAGTCATTTTTTTAAAAATCATCCTGAGTAAGTGCTCTCTTTACTCAAAAAAGTGCAACCATGTCACACAACGCGCATAAGGATATGGTCAATTTTAAGCCTAGGTGACAAGGCCAAGCGTTATCCCAGGAGCTTAAAGGGGTTGTCAAGTTTTTTTGTTTTTTTTAATAGATTAGACTCACTATGGTCTAAACTGTATTTAGAGACTTAAAAAAAAGACATATAATGTGCCCAATTTATGAGAATGCCTGCTTTACTGCGTGTCATAAATCAGGCACATTCAAGCGCTCGGGCGACAGTTAGGATCAGGTAAACAATTTTGAAAGTGCTCTACCTGTTCTAACTGTAATATGCCCAGATATGCCGTAGCGAAGCTAATAATATGTAGCTTCATACGGTTCTAGTGCGCAACACCTCCCACCCACCCCCCCCTGAGATGGGGTGCATTACACAGTGCCGCAGGTGCTATATAATGTGCCCTTGAGTTAGAAAATGTATGAACGGGGCTGTGCCTGATATCTGGCTGTAAAGATGCCAGATATCTGGTGCAGCCCTGTTCAAACATGTCACCCTATTATTCTTTTATTTTTACTACTATGTGTATGGCCGTAAGTGATAACTTTCCGTTTGGAACATTCCTTACTACTGCATACACTGTAGAAGCAGGGCACGCGTGCTAGTAAGGAGGCCATCGCTGTTAGGCCTTGTCCCCACGGCATGGGTTTTCAGCCAGTTTTACAGATGGTTTTCGGTTTTAAAAACCGCCTGTAAACTGGCTGACAAACTTTTAAACAGACCTCTATGGAAAATCCGTGCAGCAGTCCGAAAAACATAGAACATGTTCATTCTTCCGACCGGTTTTCAGACATAAGATGAACATGTCTATGTGAAGGGGGAGGGCTTTTCTCTGCAAAAAAAAGCCGTCCCCCTGTGGCCGTGTGCACGGTAGTAAAACAGAGCAGATACCGGTCGGATAATCCGACTGGTATTTACTCTATGCCGTGGGGATGAGCCCTTTTAGTGTAGCCACCCACCGTCCACTTTGAACGCACTACTCTATATAGAGTGACGCTGAGATCAGGGAGGTCTGTGCTTGGCTCCAGCCGGTCTGCTGACTAGTGCGCATGCGCACAATTCACGCTTCTACATGCCCATAGTGCTCGCTAGTCAGCAGCCCAGCCGCTTCTACAGGGTAGCCGCTCTGCAGGCATTGTTACAATACTTTGTATAGTATATGGAAAAGTAAGGGATGTTTCAAATGGACAATCATCACTTAAGTATATACACACAATAAAATAAAAAAACACACTCATATAAAACACATATAACATCAATTAGTTTCTAATAAAGTTTAGCTCATAGTGAGCCTAATTAAAGGGGTTGTCTCACTACATTGATTCATCTTACCTCAGTCCTGTTTTCTTGGTTTCGCTTTGAATGCAGGGGCGTGTTTACTGGCTTCTACTAGGCTGCAGTAGAAGCCAGGTCTGTAGCTATAGCAACCTATGCTGGCAGCCTATCATGAGATAGAACAGGTCTGTAGCTATAGCAACCAGTGCTGGAAGCCTATCATGAGAGATTGAACAGGTCTGTAGCTATAGCAACCAGTGTGGGCAGCCTATCATTAGAGATCAAACAGGTCTGTAGCTATAGCAACCAGTGCTGGAAGCCTATCATGAGAGACTGAACAGGTCTGTAGCTACTCCTTCACAGGAGTCCAGCTGTGTTTAATTAAACTAATTGGACTTCATTAGGAAAGACACACACCTGTCTATATAAGACCTCACAGTGCATGTCAGAGTACATAAGAG
This sequence comes from Phyllomedusa bahiana, assembly GCA_025379985.1. Taxonomy (NCBI): domain Eukaryota; kingdom Metazoa; phylum Chordata; class Amphibia; order Anura; family Hylidae; genus Phyllomedusa; species Phyllomedusa bahiana. Next base: position 13,761 of record JAODAL010051752.1, on the reverse strand, counting down.
TCATGAGGTCTTAGGAACTGCCCAAGGAGCTCAGAGACAGAATTGTGGCAAGGCACAGATCTGGCCGAGGTTACTAAAGAATTTCTGCAGCACTCGAGGTTCCTAAGAGCACAGTGGCCTCCATAATCCTTAAATGGAAGAAGTTTGGGACGACCACAACTCTTCCACGACCCGGCCGTCCAGCCAAACCAAGCAATCATTGGGAGAAGAGCCTTGGTGAGAGAGGTAAAGAACAACCGCAAGATCACTGTGGCTGAGCTCCAGAGATGCAGGAGGGAGATGGGAGAAAGTTCCACAAAGTCAACTATCACTGCAGCCTCCACCAGTCGGGGCTTTACGGCAGAGTGAGGCCGACGGAAGCCTCTCCTCCGTGCAAGACATAGGAAAGCCGCATAGGCTACGTTCACACGGCTTAAAATGGGATGTATCTCGCCCCGTATTTCGCACCGTACTGCGCGAATTACAGGCTGGAATACGTCCCAGGCATTACGGTAATCCACAGTTCTCATACAGAACTATGGATTACGTCTCCTCTCCTTGCTCGCACAATACGGCGAGGAGGGAGAGAAGTGACATGTCAATTATTCACGGCGTATACGTGCCGAGAATAATGAATGTCTATGGGGCCGGCGGGCCGCAATTAAGCCATGTGAACATAGCCTTACAGCTTGCCAAAAAACACATAAAGGATCCCAGACTATAAGAAATAAGGTTCCCTGGCCTGATGAGACGAAAATTTAACTTTTTGGTGTTAATTGTAAGTGGTAGAGAAAACCAGGCCCTGCTCATCACCCGCCCAATACAATCCCCACAGTGACACATGGTGGTGGCAGCATCATGCTATGGGGGCAGGGACAGGACGACTGGTTGCAATTGAAGGAAAGATGAATGCGGCCAAGTACAGAGATATCCTGGATGAAAACCTCTTCCAGACGCTCTGGACCTCAGACTGGGCCGAAGGTTCATCTTCCAACAAGACAATGACCCTAAGCACACAGCTACAATAACAAAGCAGCTGCTTCAGAACAACTCTGTGCCCATTCTTGACCGGCCCAGCCAGAGCCCTGAACTAAACCCAATTGAGCATCTCTGGAGAGACTTGAAAATGGCGTCAACCACCGTTCACCAGCAACCTGAGGAAACTGGAGAGGATCTGCAAGGAAGAGGCAGAGGATCCCCAAATCCAGGGGTGAAAAACTTGTTGCATCATTTCCAAGAAGACTCATGGCTGTACTAGCTCAAAAGGTGCTTCTACTCAATACTGAGCAAAGGGTCTGAATACTTATGACCATGTGATATTTCAGTTTTTCTTGTTTAATAAATTTGAAAAATATCTACATTTCTGTTTTTTTTCCTTTCAAGATGGGGGGGGGGGGGGGTAGAGTGTACATTAATGAGGAAAAAAATTAACTTACTCCAAAGGCACCAAAATGTTTTCAAAGTACTGCTACGCACCTGAAGTATGAGGTTTAATGTCATAGTGCAATGTCCATCTACTCAACTGGGGTCCCACAACCAGTGCGTTCAGGCTCCCAGAGGGTCAGATCCCCTCGGTGTCTCATGGTTACAATCCTGAGGTCCAGATAGCTTGCAATCTGTATATGTAATGAACACAGAATGAAACCCCAGCGTGCCTGTACCTGTCTATACATCAGTGAGGAGGATTAGGTCTCCGATAAGTGCAGATACTAGACTTGATCGTAGCCAAAAGGCCACTAACACTGACAACTATACTGTAATTGCCATGCACATGGGTATTCATCACATGACCCTTTGCAATTCAGGTTCTCAGTCACTGACACCAAGCATAGATCATCCAAATGATTATGAATTGATGCCCATAGTATATTGGAAACTTGCATGACTTGCTAAAGCGTAATTGCCCCTAGATGGGGGAAAACCCTTGCAACGGATTTTTTAAAATGCTTTCCAACGCGTTGAAATTTTTTGAAAAAAAGCCACAAGGTGACTCCTTTCTGTTTCCCAGGGCGTTTAAATCATTGGAACAATTACCGCTGATAAAAATTTTTTTGTTACTTTGGGAAAACCCTTTAAAAAACAGTCAATAATTAAAATTGGGTTCCTGGCTCGGGACGCCCTTCCTTATAAAAACCAGCAATAAATATGAATGGAGCAGCTGAAAATTTTTGTTTTCCCTGATTGGTTCGGGAAATGGTGGATAGAAAAGCAGGAATTTCTCGGGAAAACAGTGGGGATTTATTCTTCGTTTTTCCCTGGGGGGTTTTATGGCCCGGGGGTTTACATGAATTTATGGGTATGGGCCCCCATAATTTTTAAAAGGGAAAATGAAATTAATGATTTAAAAATTTTCAAGCCCCAAGGCGAGGGAAATTCCGGAAAAAGAAAAAGCAGGGGGGGTTTTTTTGTGGCGGTGGGCGAAACATTTGCCGTTCGCGATGTTCCATTTACCGTTCAAAAAACCTTTCCTACAATAAATAAAATTTTGGACCCGGGAAATTTCCCCCAGCGCGAGGTTTTAACTAATACAAATAATTTTGTTAACCTGTACGGGGAAATTCCTTTTGGATTTTGAAACGGCTTGGCGGGCCTTATGGGATTAAGGGGATTTTCCTAAAGGGGCCCGGGGCTTTTGTCTAAGTTTGGGGTACTTTTCGGGGTTAGGAGACAGAAAGCAAGAGTTCATGTGAAAATAGGTTTAAAGTCATTTTAACATTGGGTTTTGAGGGTGGGTTTTTAAGAATAATTTTAAACTGGTGGGCCCCAAAAAATTTAAACTCCCAAAAATGGCCCCCCAAGAATCAACCCCGTGGGGGGGCCCCCCCAAAAAACCAAAAAACAACTGGGGGCCCCCCAAAAAATTCAACCCCAAGTGGTGGGCCCCAAAGAAAAAAATCCCTTTTTCCCCAAAAATTTTCAATCCATGGTGGGCCCCCAAAAACCAAACCCAAACGGTGGGCCCCAAAAAATTTAATTCCCTGGGTGGGCTCTAAAAACCAATCCGGGTGGGCCCTAAAAATTTAAACCGTGGTATTTCCCAAGAATAACCCCCCATTTGGGGGCCCCAAAGAACCCAACTCCATGCTGGGTCCCAAAACATAAAATCCATGGTGGGCCCCAATGAACCCCAACTACAGTGGTGAGCCTCAGGCACTCTGGGATAAGGGGTTCTGAATTGGTTGAAAATATCCCTTCACTCCTGAATCCCGTTTTGGGGAAAAATTTTTGCATTCCCCATGAAAACCTTCAAACAATTTTTTCGTAAAAATTCCCTTTGTGCCGCCCTCTGATACCCCCGCTGGAAATGCATGTATAAATAACAAGGGCTTTGTTGATGGGGTTTTTCCCCGTTTTTTTGGGGTTATACTGCGCTCCGACTGAACCCCGCTGGGGGGAGCGGGGATTCGTGTTAGGCCCCAGTGTTCGCCACTTTCAGCTGGCCCCCATAAAGGGGCGGGCAGTGGGCGCGGGGGGGTTGGGGCGGGGTAGGCGTTTTGGGGGGAGGGGGTAACCGGCGCTCGTATATTCCGAGGCATTGTACGATCGCAAAGTGGGAAAAAGGGACGACAGTGAAAGCGCCGGAAAGCCCCGGTCAGGGGGCCCTTGTTTTTTTTTTTGGGTCAAAATGCTTTTGGGCGGCGGCGAAGTGAAGAAAGAAGGAAAAAGGCGGGGGAAGGCATAAAAGATGGAAACAGAAAATTTCTGGGTTTTCCTCCGTTGAGCGGAGTTTGTTTAAAAGGAAAAAATTTCCCCTTTATAAAGGGGGGAAAAAAACAGTGTGAAAAGGGGCTGAACTTTAAAAAATAAACATAAATTTTAAAAAAAAAAAACTTTCCAAAAACCCCTCTAAAAACCGGCGAAAAATATTAAAAAATTTTGAAAAGGGGAAATTGCCGGGAAATACAGTAATTCAAATTCTGAAAACCCCTTTTCTTTTGGGTTTCGGCATAAACCAGCCCAATGGGGTTTTTGGAGCGCAGGGAACCTTTAAAAACCCCTAGGGGGAAGGAAAAAAGCCCTTTCGAATCCAGGGGAAAAATTTTAAAAATACATTTTAAAAAAGACAAAAAAGGCCCCGATTGGCTGAGCGGGGGGGTTGGTGCCGGCCAATCGAATGGGAAAGGCGACAAAGCCCCTTTCTATTTATGGAGAAGTTTAGACCAATCGGGAATTTCCACGGGGGATAATTCAAAATACGTAAAAAAGACAAAAAAGAGCTGTTTGGGGTGAGTTAGCGGGGGGCTTGGCAATCCCTACCCAAATCAGAGGCGCAAAGCTATTTTCCCATTTTTGTCTATGGAAAGTTTGGGGCACTAAAATCTCGGCGTTTGGGCCCCGTGCGGAGGGAAGTTTTAAATTTTAAAAAAAAATTAAATTTTTTTTTAAGTTTTTTAAAACATTTTTCAGATAAAAAAGCCAAACCCCTTCTTTACAAAAAAAAAGAAATTTAAAAATTTTCCCGAAAAAGGGTTTTGTCGCGATTTCCGGGGGTTACATGGGGAATTGAAATAGGGGAAAAATCGCCGGGAAAATTCAGTAATTAAAAATTTTTTAAGCTTTTCATTGGTCGGGGAAAAACCCACCTTTCGGGAATTGGAGGGGAAATTTGTCCCTTTTTTAAAACCCTATGGGGGGGAAAATTTTGCCCAATCAGAATAGGAGCGAAAAAAGGGGTTCCCCTTTTATATCCTATGGAAAAAAATTTTGCCCCTTTCATATTAAAAGGGGGGGGAAAGGGTTTCAAAATTCAGTTAAAATTTGCGGGAAAGGGAGCTGTTTTGGTTGAAGCGGCGGGGGTTTCGTCCGTTTTAGCCAATCAGGGGGCGCGAGAAAACTTTCTATGGGTTTTCCCTAGGGGGAAAAGAAATTCTGAGCGCGTTTCTTTTGTTTGGGTAAAATTAAAAAGAGGCGCGTTTTTTGGGGGCCCCAAGGGGAGGGGAGGGGACGTTTCCTAGGGGTTTTTCCCTAATGAAATTTTGAAAAAATACTTTTCACGGCAAAAATAAAATTTTATAAGATAAAAGAAGTTTTCCGATGTGTATTTAAAAACAAAAGGAATAAAAAGGGGGGAAACAAAAAAAAAAATAAAATCAATAAAATTTGGTTTTTTCTTTTTTTTCTTTTAACCCCCATACTTTGACCCTTTTGGTTAACAAAAATAAAGAAATAAACATGTTTTTTATTTGATTTAAATTTTTTTTTTCTTTCCCCCCTTTATGATTATTCGTTTTATTTTAACAAATGGGACAACTTTTTTTGTGTTAAAAATTTGGGTTTTCCCGGCCCTTTCCCATTTTTATTTCAGATTGTTTAAAAAACCCTAGGAGGGGTTTTGTTTCTCCCTTTGGTCCAAATAAAAGGCGCCTCTTTTTTTTTTAGCCCAATCCCAGAGCGGTCCAAAAATTTTTTTTCCCCCTGGGAAACTCTATGAGAAAGTAGCTCGCCCCTTTATTGGAAAATTTTTGGAAGAGCCCGCCGTTTAAAAACCAATCGGGTTTTTCCCTTGCATTTTTTTTTTTTTGAAGGGTCCCGCCTTTAAATATGTTGGTTTTTTTTTTCCCCTTTTGGATTTAAAAAAGCCTTTGTGCCCCAAATTGTTTTTCAATTTCTCCCCCCTTTGGTTATAATGGGGAACTTTGGGCGTCCTTTTCTGTTTGGGGTGGTTAGGGGCCCGACAATGTGAATAGCCTTAAAAAATTTTAAAATTATGTTTTTCCCCGGGATTTTTTCTATTGAAAATTCCTAGGGTAGCCCCGGGTTTCTCGGCGACAAACGGGGTTGTTTCGGGTTTTTATCTGTTTATTTGTAAAAGGAGTTTGCTCTTTATTGATAATGTTTTAATTTTAAATTTTAAATTTATCATTTTTTTATTAATACTTCAGCGCCGGCGCTGAGCCCCGAGATTTCAGAGCGACCCATTTTCCCCATAGACTAAAGGGTGAAAAAGTAGCTCGCGCTTGATTGGCTGGGTTCCCACCACCCCCAAGTCACCCAAAATCAGCTCTTTTTGTCTTTTTCCCTGTATTTTGAATTATCCCGGTGGATTTGATTGGTTAAATTTTTTATAGACTAAAAAGGTCTTTTCGCTCCTATTTGATTGGTCCAAAAAATTTTCCCCCTTTGGTTAGAATGGGTCTTGTGGGTTTTTTTTTGGATTGGGAGTAGAAAAGCCCCGGTATTTTAAACCCCAAATACCCTTTTTTTCAGCTTTTTTTTTGTATTTTGAATTCCCCCCGGATTTGTTTGTTTTAACTTCTAAGGTTTTTAAATGGTTTCACTTTTCACCTATTTTGATTGGGGGTTTTGCCGCCCAATCGAATAGCTTTTCCATTTAAAAATTCCTTTTTCCCAGAAAATTTCCAATATCCTAATTTTAAATTTGGATATTGGAAAGTATTTTTTTTTATGTATTTTTTTTTTTTTAGGTTTCGTCTTTTTCTGAAATGTTGAACCCTTTAAAGGGATTTTTGATTCATATCCGCCCGACATCTGGAAAGATTTCTGCTGTTCCAGCCTGTCTGCACGGAACTGTTTTTCGGCGCACCCCCGCAGGGCCCCCCCCTAAAGTCCCCATGCGCCCATGTCCCCACACTGGCCCCAAAAAACACTGGCGAAACGCAGGGAATTTTTTCCCCCGAAAGTAGAGTGCGCTACCCCGGGCGAATTATAGGCGCACCCCCGCTCTGCCCCTCGGCCCGCACTGCGCCTAAAACACAGGCGAGGCGCTGGGGATTTTCCCCCGCAATAGAGCACTCCCTCGGCCCGAACCTAGGCCAGCGCCGCACTGCGCCTCGACCCGCACTGCGCCAAAAACACAGGGAGGCGCGGGGACTTTAAAGTATTATGAGGCCCCCCCGGCCCCGACATAAATCAGGCGCAGATTCCGCCGGAAAATGGGGAAAGGTGGCCCCACCCGGGCGGGATTCATCATGGGGCCCCCAATGGTTTTATCCGCCCACCTCATTGGCGTGTCCTTACATGCTCTGACATTGTCCGATCACTGGGATTGCCTGCATTACAGCTGCTGGCAAAAGGGTATTACAGCAAATAAAGCTGGATCAGGTGCAGTAGAGGGTGACAGAGTTTGGTTAGGGAATGAGTGGACCATGAAAAGTTATCAAATTTGAGGTTGCTCAGCTTGGATGGGGTTGTCAGACTCCCATTTTTTTAACTTGAGAAATGGTGCAAAAGCCGGGAGTAAATAGAAAACCCATATTCACCTCTGGTGGCTTTACCGTGAGGAAAAATCCCCTGCACAGGTGGCTTGCGTAGGGGGAAATGATTGGAAGGATTTAACCGCATGGTAAAACCCCTTTAACTCACGTTTGTCCCAGCGATGCATCTCCTGGTCCCTTGCAGGTTTCTGTTTTCTCCCAGTTGGGGGCCCAATGAAAAAACCTTGGATTTTCCGCGGGTCACGTGGCCCCCCCTCCCTCCAACGTAACTGTTTGGAAGTCAGAGCTCCGAATGATAACATCAGGCAGGTCAGTGGGTGCTGAGCCCAAACAGAACGTTCCCCTTGCCAAGCGACAACAACAGAATCCGGGAATAAACTGAGTTTAAATTGCGTATGGGTATTTGACTTACTCCTGCCTCTACACCATAATATTAAGTTATAAAAGAAGAGTTTTACAGCCCTTTAATTACAGAGTAGAAATGAACAATCGGTAATATTAAAACTGCAACAACAAGGAGGAAAAGCCTTGGAATTATGGAAATCACTGGATGGAAAAAAAAATTTCTTAAAGTGTAAAGATAAAAATGTAAACAAAGGGCCCTATTATGAAAAATTGTTAGCAGAAGATTGTCATGTTCCCCTAACAATAACAGAGCTCATAATAACCAATCAAAACCCATAGCAACCAGAGTCCAAAACTCATAGCAACCAATCAGAGCTTGGCTTTCTTTTTATATACCGCTCTGGAAAAATAAAAGCTGAGCTTTCATTGGTTGCTATGGGCTCTGATTGGTTGCTATGCACTCTAATTCATTGCTATGAACTCTGATTGGTTGCTATGAGCTCTGATTGGTTGCTATGGGCTCTGATTGGTTGCTATGTACTCTGGTTGCTATGCACTCTAAGGCTATGTTCACACGGCTTTAAATTGGATGTATTTCAGTTGATAATTACGCGCCGGAGTGCGCAAATTACGTCTGGAATACGTCCCAGTCATTAGGGTAATCCACAGTTCTCATAGAGAACTATGGATAACGTCTCCTCTCCCTGCTTGGTGAATCCGCCGGGCGGGGAGATAATTGACATGTGAATTACTAGCGGCGTATACGCGTCGCTGGTAATGCGAGTCTATGGGCCGGCGAGGTTCCGGCCCCCTGCACCCGCTCCCGCCCCCTGCCACACGGCGTAATTTCGGGGCGTAATTACGCCCTGCATTTAAGCCGTGTGAACCTAGCCTAATTGGTTGCTATGGGCTCTGATTGGTTGCTATGCACTCTGGTTGCTATGGGCTCTGATTGGTTGCGATGGGCTCTGATTGGTCGCTGTGGGCAACAACGACAGTCTTACTGCCTGATAGTTTTCATACATAAGGCCCAAAATAATCAAATCATCTCAAGCTATGAGTATGGAGTTTGAGCACCATGTGCAGAAATCCCCACACTTCCACGCCTTGCTTTCTTTCAGGGAGTTTATTAATGGTTGACTAAGGAATGTTCTTCCACGCTGAATGGCCAGATCAACTGATGTTGTTCAGTACATTAATTATTTAATAGATTACAATGCACCTGCTACAATTGATTCTGGGGGTTAATACTTGCAGTCAACTGGATTATGCAAAAATCAACTACAACATTAAAGGTTTGGTCATCGAGTCCTTCAGAAGTATTGAAATCTAATTGTATGATGTGAGGGTGCACGGTAACTCCATGAGGCCACTGGCAAAAATATGTCCAAAAAGATCAAGAAGCTCAAAGCCAGCACCAAAAAAGTACAAAAATTTTCTATTGTAAGTTGAAAAAAATTAGAAGAAGCAAGGTCAGTCTGGGCTGACCCGTTTCGGGTTGAAACACCCTTAGTTGCAGTCATGGCTGACCTTGTCTCTTGTCATTTCAATGGATTTTCAATTAAAAAATGGTATTTTATTGGTGCTGGCTTTGACCTTATTGGTCTTTTTGTTCCATATGTGACAGGTGCTGATTGTGCTATAGAGTCGAAACCTGCCAGAGGTGGCTGGAACATAGATGACACACTCAAGGGGTGCATAGTGGTCATCATGGCCATCAGGGAGCAGGGGCCATGTTAGACTATTACATCCTGCTAGAGACGGGGTATACAAAATAGGTAAAATCACTACACCCTGCACTGCAAAGCTATTGCAGTGTATTGAACAGGTGATCGGGGAACTAAAAAAAAGTTGACGTTTTTAACAATATCCAACACATCAAATACTAAAAATTCAAAACACCTCTTTTTACCATTTACCATATAAAAATAATATTACTATTTTCACCTCCTTAAATGTCTAAGATATTAAGGTATCAAATAATTTATTCCATAAAGTGAATGCTATAAAAGATTAAAAAAAGGAATAGTGCTAGAACTGATGTTTCTTATCAACTCACCTTCAAAAAAATGGAATAAAAATATTTAAAAAGTTTAATGTACAGTCATGGGGAAAAAGAGAGTGAATTTGAATTATTTGGTTTTATGTGACATGAGAAAACATTTGATTCCTAGAAGGTCTTAAAACTAGATAATTGCAACCTCAGATGAATAAGAACACTGTGTTATTGTTTACTTAACTAAACCAGGCAAAAAAAGCAGCAGCACTGTGGGAAACACTAAGTACACGTCTACTTCATCCATAGGAATCTAGAGAGTAACAGCCAGGTGCTGTTAATCAAATGCCCTTGATTAATTGATCATTTGCAAGAGTGAGCCTCTGTAGAAACAGAAGTTTTGTCAGTTTGCTGATCGGTAGCATTCACTACAGTTGTTTATTACAATTCCAAGGAGGAAAGACATCAGCAATGATCTTAGAAAAGCAATTGTTGCTGCCCATCAATCTGGTAAGGGATACAATGCAATTTCCAAACAAAGTTCATCATTCTACAGTGAGGCAAATTATTCACAAGTGGAAAACATTCAAGTCGTTAAAATTCCCAGAATTTAACTTTCTAGCAAACTCACTTGAAGGTCAGACCATCCTATACTCAGAGAAATTACAAAAACCTCAGTTACTTTTCAGACTCTACAGGTGTCACAAGTTGCAACACATCTGGTGCCTGCAGCCATACCCATGTTCTTGCTTATAGCTCCTGGCATCCCTTTGCCCCTGTTTGATGTTCCTCTGCTGCAGGACGCACCGCGGAAATACCTGCAGCCACAGATATGCACAGTATTTTGCTCTTCTTGTCTGTCTGCTCCCTGTCTGTTCCAATGAGTGCATGCACCGATCCTGATTTAAAGGGCCAGCGTGTGACATCCAGCTTACCCTGACCTAATGATTTGGGAACCTTACGTACTCCTCCCCCACTTCACAGTAGACAGTGTGTTGGTGTGTTTTGGTGCATTTTGAAATAATTGTTGTTTATGCTTTCCAGTATCGATGTTTGGCTAATCCTGATCCCTTTACGGGCTATCTGTGCCTATTCTGACCTCCTGCTTGTGACTTATTTACAATTGAATGCCACTTGCCCTTACTCTTTTGTACCACGCCAGCCATCACAATAAGCAACCTTGGAGTTCCCTGCAGCAAGACCCCTTGTGTGGCTTGTGGGTAAAGACCAGGGGCTTCTTAGACTCTATTCCTCAGCTTGGCCTTATGCCCACCCATGAAGAAATAGGGATTACCACCGTTTGCAAAAACACCTCGTATATTTTTAATGTTCAGTTTGTGTGTAAACAAAAAAAGACTAACAACTTTTCCCCTTGTTTGGAAGGGTCGCCAAGAAAGAACCTCTTTTTTCTAAAAACAACATGGCAGCATGGCTTATGGGTCTTCCCATCAAATTGATTGGTTTTAAACATGTGAGGAAAGGTAAATAACGATTATAGCCAAATACACTAATGTTCTGATTTTGTTTTTCGGGTTAAAAGGTTTATCCCCTGCTTGGGAAATGTTCCCCTGGGGTACAACCACCTCTCTCTGCTTAGCAACCCGACGGGAGGTTTGGGGATGGTGACCCGCCCCTCTTTGGCAGTCAAGACCATAGTGGAGATGATTTGTCATAATTGCCCAATGCCACATTTGGTGAAAACCAACAAGCAAAAAAAGTCATCCCTCCCTCCAATTACAATGGTGGAAGGGTAATTATTTGGGCTTTTTTTTAGCAGACAGGACCTGGGCAACTTGCAGTTATTGAGTCAAGCATGAACTTCCCTTTTTTTACAGTAAAATGAAAGGGTCATCACCCAAAACAGCTAAGCTTGGGTGAAATGGGAAATGCACACAAAAGGGCCCAATACACCAGAAAAACTGCGACTGGCTGAAAAAGAAAAAAATAAAGGTGTTAGTGCCCCAGCCAAAGTGAAAAAACCTCAAACAATTTGTATTTGCATAGCTCCAAAAACTTCCAATACCCAAAAGTTTTTTAACTCCTACTTTCCATGATCTCAAAAATATAACTTTTATTTAGAACCTTATTGCTAAAAACATAAGGGTCGGGTAAGTTGGATGACGAAAACGGCTGACACTTGTGAATGAAAAAGCTGGGTTAGATTTGAGTATATCTCCCTAATTTTTTTTTCCCTGCCTACCCCCCTGCGGGTTTTAAAAGACAAAAATTAACAAGCTCCCCCAACATTTCACCGCTTTCAGGGCGTCCTCGGGGGAAGAGGAAGGGGAAAAAGAGGAAAAGAACAATTTTTGCAGTGACCCCCCAAAGGCAAACCCGACCAAGCAGTGGGGGAAACTCCCGTTTAAGCAGGATAGCGCGGCCCGCACTCCCCTGGTGGCCCGGGAAAGGGGGCAAAAAGGAACTTGATTTTTTTGTCAGCCGAGTCTATCATAACATAGAGAGCCTTGGGGGGCCCCCGGGGCACTACAGCTCTGGGGCAATAAAAAGATTTTAAAAGAGTGCTCCCCCCGCATCCCCCTCCTCCTTCTCCCTGTGCTGTTTGCAGGCCCCTTGGTGTCTGTCGGGGAAGTTGGGGGGCAAGGGTGAGGGGTTCGCACTGCACTGAAGCGGAAGTGCTGCCATGTGTCCTTTTCTTAACCACCCTGTCCGAAAAGACGCTGCAAATTGTATAGGTAAGGTGTGTCTATTGACGATATATGTTACTGTAGTGTTTGTGTGTATGTAATGTGTGATGTTTTATGTTGTATTATCTCATAAATGACCAGCATCGTGTAGGGTAGAGGGTGATGCTCCCAAAGCAAAAAAAAATTATAAAACAAACAAAGAAAACCCCATCCAATAAATCGAAACATCAGTACAGTTGGGATGTACCAGTATGTTGGGGTCTGGCGTTGCAGGGGTGTGGCCCACGTGTGAGGGCGGCGTGTGGGGGATGGGGGCCCACGTGTGAGGGGGTGTGCGGGAAGTGGCCGACGTGTGAGGGGGTTTTTGCGAAATGTGACCCGCGTGTGAGTGGCTGGCGTGGCGAGATTTACCGGCATATGATGGCTGGCGTGTGCAGGATAAGACTGATGTGAGTGGCTGGGGATGGTAGGATGTGACTGGGGGGTGCGGATGTGGCCGACGTGTGAGGGCTGCATGTGCAGGGTGTAGTGGCTGGCGTGTGCGGGTGTGACTGCGTTTGGGGGTGGGGGCGTGTACAGATTGCCCCATGTGAGTGGCTGGGGATGTGCGGGGTGTGACCAAACGTGATGGCTGGGGTTTGGGGGGATTGACCGGGTGTGAGTGGCTGGGGTGGCGGATGTGACCCCGGGATATGAGTGGTGCTTTGCAGGGTGTGACACGTGTGAGTGGCTTGCAGGCGGGTGTGGCCGCGTGTGAGTGGCGTGTGCGGGATGGACCGGGGGGTGGGGCTGGCGTTGCGGATGAACCGGCAGTGAGTGCTGGGGGTGCGGAGCGACCGACGTGTGAGTGGTGGCTGTGCAGGATTGACCCGCATTGAGTGGCTGGCGTGGGCAGGATTTGACCGGCATGTGAGTGGGTGGCATGTGCAGGTTTTGACCAGATGTGAGTGGTGTGTGCGGGATGTGGCAGACATGTGAGTGGCATGTGTGGGATGTGTCTGGTGTACACAATTTTTTCTGTCATTCTTGACGGAACACATGATAAGTTAATTTTTTTTTTTTTGGGGTGGTGCGGGGGGGGGGGGGGCATTTTAAAGTTTGCTATGGAGCCTTGCCATTTCTAGTTACGCCCCTGACCCAAGTGCAATGCTGTGGTGAGACCTGTGCATAAATGAATGACCACAAATCTCAATGAACTGAAGCAAACAAGAGGGGACCACAATTCCTACAAAACGGTGTAAAAGACTGATAAATTCACATAGAAAAAGATTACTTTAAGTTATTGCTCTACAAGCTATTAATTCTTGGGGTGTACTTAGTTTTTCACACAAGACATTTCAATTTTTGGCTTTATTTATGTTAAATAAACAATGACACGGTGCAATGTGTCTTGTGGTGTTGTTTATCTGAGGTTGTATTTAGCTCATTTTAAGACCTTCTAATGACCAGATGTTTTTATATTATATGCTGATTCATAATAAACAAAAACAGCAGCAAAGAGTCAAACACAGTGTTGCCAGCGCAAATAACACAGATACATTTTATACATACAACGCCAACTGACATAAAAAGAAAAAAAAAATTAAAAACCAAACAACTGAAATAAAAAAAATCATAAATT
>JAODAL010051751.1:0-26476 GCA_025379985.1 Phyllomedusa bahiana | reverse complement strand
ATTCACTACCCAGCCGTCACACATGAATCCTGCAAATCAGAGGGAAATGCAGAATACCCACCATCTGCCTCTGGCGCTGATTTTATTCTTATATTGTCCCAAACTTAACTTCGTTCCTGCCGTTTACTCCAGTTGCTTCCAGAGCTGCATTTTTCATATCCCTGGAATCCTTCTAGCTTTCAAGTATCATTGCCCACACATCTCACTACTGCCATCTGGGAACTGTTTGTATGTATAGAGATACAGCTGTGTATCACCCAGAGCTGCATCCAGAATACTGTTACCGGCCCCTTTATGCTCTTCAGAATTGTACAGACAGATGTATCCCAATCTGGTTCTGTGTCTGTATGAAATGTGATTTTAATGTTGTGTATCCTCTCTAGTCACAGCTAGAGCTGCATCCAGAATCCTTTCTCTATGGATCCATCAGCGCTGTGCTGGCAGATATAGTCCCTCTGGTCTTTGTCTGTACAGAACCTGCTCTATTGTTGGATTCTGCCTCCATTCAGAATTCTGTTTTCTGTCCTTACAATCTGTCAGCACAATGTTGACAGACACGCCCCTGGCGGCCACACTGGGCTCCTGGCCGTCACTGCACACCGGCCTAATAAATTGTGGAACATTTTGAAACCATGGTCGGGAAAAAAATCCCCGAACCAGCCGGGTATCTTTATTATTTTGTCAAAGCCATTGAGTAAAATTTCTTTAATCTGCCATCTGACAATCCACAAAGCTCGACGATGTTCCAGAAGTTTGCAGACATGCAAGATAATATAATGGTGTATGACGGGAATAAACCAGGAAGTAGAAGCAGGTTTTATTTTGGGCTCATTAATTTTCTGATAATTCGGAACATTTCAAATTCTCAATGACCTCCTGACTCCCCAGCGGAGGAGATGCAGCAGTGCTGAGTGTGCGAGCGTGCTATACCTGCGCTATGTAATATTACATCAGTATGATACGTAGCTGGGAACGATGCGTGTTCCTCACTGAAAGGGGTTTTATCGTTACAAAGATCATGTCTCAGATTATGGGGACAGTAAAAATAAGCACTTTTGTAAAGGGGGTTTCATTTACCTCTGTCACTTGGTTTAGCAGATATCAGCTTCGCCGTAAATCTGTCTTCTATTTCTGTGTTTCTGGTCAGAACGCCCCCTGGTCGATTCCTGTGGGCCCCAGAAAACGCCCCTGCACTGTGATTGGCTGGCTGACATTTCATTCAGCCTGTTGGGATATGCCCCTAGACAGGAAACGTCATGGCCACGCCCCCTGTGCTGTGATTGGCTGCCTGCACACTCTGTGTTTAGTCCCCTCTGAGCTGTTAAAAAGCGATAGTGAAACCAGAGTCTCAGCTCAGCTCTAGGGGGAAGGATCTGGGCAATTACTGCCTGTTTAAAGGGCTTTTGCCAAGAGGTTGATTCACCTCCTCACAGGTTCAGTCCTTAAGCTGCTACTTTGAAAAGAGGGTGTTGCAAGCCCCACCTCCTTATGATGTCATCACCTGTAGTGTATAACATAAGGATTCAACACTGTGTCTGTACGAGCTGTTTGTATAGTACAGTGCATAGGTGATCAGCCCTACAAGACAGAGGTTGGGAGTTCAAGTCCCATCGTTTTTTTTTCTTTTATAAATTCTACACATATGTAAAGATATGAAAATATATGTGTAGACATCTATAATTTTATATATATACACACACACACACACAGAAAGCTCCCCTATATAGTGTCCCATTGTCACAGTCACACCAAGCACTTCCAACAACTTATGTGATACAATGCATATACTCTCGGGGATGAGACATGATTTAGGGGAGCTTGTTTTCACTCATATTCACTGACAGCCAAGCAGAGGTTCTTTACTTGAAGCTGACATTTGTCCTTGTAGTTGAGTTAAAGGTCTCTGCCTGTTGTTCAGTACAATTTGGGTGAACACCACTAGAACAGAAGTTAAAGCTGCTGGCTTTCAGTGTGTAAACTAAGAGATATAATAGATATAATAGGTGCTTGCTGCAGCTTGTGGACCCTCAAGGCTGCAGACATAAGCATGCAGGAGGCTACAGAGCTGTTATATCCAGACAACCCTCTGCATCCCCTGCTTCAAACAAAATGATGATGTCACAGTTCTTCAGTGAGGGGAGACACGCCTGCTGAGAGGAAGAACACGCCCCTGGATTTCAAACTCAATCTGAGAAAATTAGCAGAACAGCACGAGCAGCTCAAACGATAAATCCCCTTTAATGGCCCCTCCACCTCTGGGCCCCACAGCAGCTGCCATGTCTCTAGTTACGCCCATGAATTGCACCCTCCTATCTCTTTCTCCTATTGTAGGTGTCCAGCATTCTGTTCATAAACACATATCGATTTGAATTAGTTTGTTATTGTTGTGCATCAGTGTTGGAAGTAGAATTCAAAGAGCCCAGAAACAAAATGAGATGGGCCCTATCACCTAATGTCTGGAAACTGGAACATCAGCAACAAGAGCTATAATAACAGTATAAGGTAATAAGATATAAACAATACCGCCATATATCAGAGAACCACATATCATCAACACATAGTGACTGAATAATACCTCAAAACCATGACCGCATATCACCACCTAGTGACTGAATAATACCACAACACTATAACCACATATCACCACCACGTAGTGACTGAATAATACCAATACACCATGTCCGCATATCACCACATAGTGACTGAATACCAACACACCATGACCACATATCAACACCATATGGTGACTGAGTAATACCTATACACCATGACCACATATCACCACATAGCGACTGAATAATACCACAACATCATGACCACATATCACCACCACATAGTGACTGAATAATACCACCACACCATGACCACATATCACCACCACATAGTGACTGAATAATACCTCCCCACCATGACCGCATATCCCCACATAGTGACTGGACAATAACTCCACAACATAACCACATATCATCTCTACATAGTGACTGAAAAATACAGCAAGATCAAGAGCACATATCTCTACATAGTAACTGAAAAATACCTTCACACCATGACCGCATATCACCACATAGTGACTGAATAATACCTCCACAACATGACCACATATCACCACATAGTGACTGCATAATAACTCCACAACATGACCACATATCCCCACCACATAGTGACTGAATACTACCACATCATGATCATATATCATCTTCACATAGTGACTGAATTATACCTCAACATCATGACCACATATCACCACCACATAGTGACTAAATAATACCACCACATGATGATCACATATCACCACCCCATAGTTACTGAATAATAACTCCACAACATGAGCACATAACACCGCCACAAAGTGACTGAATAATACCACCACGACATGACCACATATCATCTCCACGTAGTGACTGAAAAATAAAGCAAGATTATGACTACATATCACTACATAGTGACTGAATAATACTTCCACACCATGATCGCATATCACCACATAATGACTGAATAATACCTCCACACCATGACCGCATATTACCACATAGTGACTGAATAATAAAACTACACCATGACCACATATCACCTTCACATAGTGACTGAATAATACCACAACATCATGACCACATATCAACACCACGCAGTGACCGAATAATACCACAACACGATGATCACATATCAACACTCCATAGTTTCTTTGTTATTTTTTTTTTTTGCCATTTCATTCCAGTTTTAGTAATAGAGGATCTGAAAAATTCCTCCATTACTGTCACTTGGGTTTGGTGTCAACCAGCAGTGCTTTTCCTCACCCCAAGGCTGACACTAACTCTGTGTCACTATCACCCCAGTACCCAATGCACCAGGGGTACTGGGAAGAGCCGCATAGCCGCCCAAAGCGGATTCTCTAACATGATGGTCCGCTTCTGGGGTGGCTGAGGAAAGGGACCAGTGTTAACGGACCTTCCCATTCTAATAGTATCAGAGTGCAGCTGTCGGGTTTACCTTTGCTAGTCATGGAAAATGACGGGACCCCACTTTGTTTATTTTGTTAAAAAATGATTTATTTATTTTGAATGCTAAAGTGGGCAACTCCTGTAATCATTACAGGACGTGGTGTCCCCCATTTTCCATAAGCAGCCAGGCTGACATTTGTAGGGTGGGAAAGGCCAATATTCATGGAGCTTCCCATCATAATAATCTCAGCCTGCAGCTGCTGGTTTTACCTTGGCTGGTTAAAAATGATCGACCCATATCATTTTGTTTTCATCCTTGATTAAATATCTAAAAACAAAAAAATATAAAAAAAAAAATTGATGTGGTGTCCCCCACATTTTTAATAACCAGCCAAGGTAAAACCGACAGCTGCAGCCTGATACTATAAGGAGAGGAAGGTCCATGGATACTGGTCCCTTCCCATTATAGAAAGTACCAGTCCACAGGGGCCCCAGAAGCCATCACATTAAAGAGTCCACTTCTGATGGTTATCCAGCTTTTCCCAGTACCCCTAGTGCATTGGTACTGGGGTAATAGAGACAGGGGGTTAGTGTCAGTCTTGCGGTGCTGACATGAAGCCACGGTGGTAATGGAGAGGCGTCTGTCAAACACTTCTATTACTAACACTGAAAGAAAATTTAAAAAACACACAGAAACAGAAAAAATAAACCAGTTTATTTAAATAAACACTCCCGACACCAGTCTAACAAACCCGTTCTAGTCCAAAAGGTCAATCTGTAAAAAAAACAACAAAAAAAACCCATAATTGAGGCATCACCCAGCTTTCTGGAACAATGAATAGCCTATTCAGTGCCTGGGAAAGGTGTGTGCCCTCCCCCACAACAGGCACTCAGGAAAGCAGGAAAGTGCCATCTTTTCTGGATGCTTCACACGGAGGGATGTTTCTCAGGTTTCCTGTGTGCTGGACAGCCTATCTAGCGTCCAGGAAAACTGGATCGGGCATGTGAGAGTCGGGGGGGACAGGGAGGGTTATGTGGGGTATCAGAGACGGAGGGGGTGATGAAGGTCACTTACCTCCACCGGCTTTCATAATTAGGGTATAATACACACGCCGTAAGTACGGTCCGCATTTCACCGCATATATACACTTTAATACGGGCGAAATGCGTGCTGCAATTACGGCAATTCATAGCTCTTATAGAGAACTATGAGTTATGCCTTGTCTCCCCCGGCCTACAATATGATCGTATTGTACGTCGGGGAGAGAAATGACATGTCACTTCATTGCACCCCCGCTCCCCCCACTTCTAAAACACATGGTGTATTGCAGCACGCACAGTACCCGCCCCAATACGCTGTGTGAACATACCCTTAGGCTTAAAAGTCTCTCCATTGATTCCTAAGGAGATTTTCCTAGTTGAAAACGCTTTTCAGTGCGAAAAGACAGTGTTCCAAGAAGCGCGGAAAATGCGTGGAAAAAACGTGTTGTGTGAACTACAACGCAGTTTTCCATAGGAATCGATGGAAATAAACTGGAGGTCTTATGGAGTTCAGTTTCTTTGATTCCTATGGAAAAACGCACTGTAGCTTTTCCATGCGTTTTCTGTGCTTCTTTTAGACGCTGTTTCGGGCGCTGAGTGTCATGTCAGTCCTTGAATGCTGGATATGAGGCATTTTCAACGTCCGAATCAGCCGTGTGAACTTGCCCCTTACCGATGGCCAGTACGTTCCCTTCCAGCTCATGACCCCGCTCCATTCATTTTTGTGCACCCTTACTGACAGGCAGAGGTAGGTGCCCCAGGCGGTCGTCTACCTCCACATACCCGACATCCCAACCCTAGAAATATTGGACGGTATTTGTTAATCAGGATTCTAGAAAAGCTGAGTGTTGGCTGCACCTAATCTAATATGTTACTGTATACAGGGCTCTGGAAAAGCGATGATCCCTACAAAAGCCAGAATGGCAGCAGCGATGGTTACAGCAGTAGGAGCCATCATTGGGGGCACATTTGCTCTTCAGGAGTCTGGAAATGCTGGATGATGAGGTCTTAGGCCGGGTTCACACAGTGCATAGAGGGGCGTACCTGTGCCCGCCGCTATGCGCCTGCTGTGGGAATTACGCACTGGCCAGCACCAGCACAGTGTGCGCCTGGGAATACGCTGTAAAATCATTGCACTCAATGCGCGCTATGATTTTACCATATTTTCAGGGTGTACTTCAGGCGCAATGCAGTGCAATTACACCCTGAAATACACCCTGCAAACACGCCGTGTGAACATGCCCTTAGACAGCAGTATTTATGGTCAGTTGACTGCCACCCAGCTTTCCCGGACCAGATAAAACTAACTGAGAAGCAACTTGTAGCAGAGAGAATTCTATGGAATCACTTTCCCGTTCTGGAAATTTTCCACCAGTGACACCAGAAGGACGCTCCACTATGAGCCACGTTCGCTGGATTACGGGGGTCAGGCCGGTTCTCAGCCCTCAGGGCCCCACTTTGTCCCCCTCCCCCTCTGTAGCTTCAACCAAATGATGTAGCAGAGCTGAGCTTATGTCCTTATTGTGGAATAGCACAGTCTACAAAGTTTCCATTGTGATCGTCATCCGCACTCGCCCGTCATGGTGGCAGATCCATCAGCTTTTTGGATTATATTGTGATAATATATCCGGGAACCCAAGCAGATAAGTGACTTACAACATACCATACTATAGCGGTCTACATACTATACTATGGCGGTCATTATTATGGGGTCACTGTGCCAAACACTAGTAGAGGGCCTCATGGCTATTCCACTTATGGGGCCGTCACTGTTGGGGTCATTGTGGTTGTCACTATTGTGGCTGTGACTGTTCCAGATCATTGTAGTGGTCACTATTATGGGGATACTGTGGCTTCTACTTCTATGAGTCATTGCATTTGTCCCTGTTATGGGGACACTGTGGCTGTGACTATTATACAGTATGATATTGTGGTTGTCACTATTATGAGGACACTGAGGCTGTTGCTGTAATATAATACTGTGGTTGTCAATATTATGGATAGATTCTGGCTATGACTGTTACAGGGCATTGATTCTGTCACTATAATGGGGACATTGTGGCTGTTACTGTTATAGATCATTGTGGTTGTCATTATTATGGGGACACTGTTAGTATTACGGTTATATAATAACTGTTATGTGTTTTTGTGGTTGTCACTATTATGGGGAAACTGTAACTATGAATTGTGTAGGTCATTGCTTTTGTCACTATTATGGGGATACAATGGCTTTTACTGCTATGGGTTATTGCATTTGTGGTTATTATGGGGACACTGTGGCTGCTATATGTCATTGCATTTGTCCCTGTAATGGTACCACTGCGGCTACTGTTATATAACATTGTTGTTGTCACTATAAGGGTATGTTCACACGGCTTAATTTGGAGCGCATTTCACCGCGTACTGCGCTTAATATGCGGGGAAATGCGCCCCATAATTACGGTAATCCATAGCTCTCTTAGAGAACTATGGATTACGCCTCTTCTCCCCGCTCGTATGTTACGATCGTATTGTATGCGTGGGGAGATAAGTGACATGTCACTTATTCGCGGCACTTATGCGCCACGAGTGATGCCTGTCTATGTGGCCGGCGGGCTGCAGGCCCCCTGCGCCTCGGGAGTTCACGCTGATCAGCGTGAGCTCCCGAAACACACGATGTACGCGCTGCAATACATCGTGTGAACATACCCTTATGTGAACACTGTGGCTATGACTGTTATATAATATTATTTTAATTACTATTATGGGGGCACTGGGGCTGTTATATAATATTATAGTTGTCACTATTATGGGGGCACTGTGGCTGTTATAGAATATTATAGTTGTCACTATTATGGGGCACTGTGGCTGTTATATAATATTATAGTTGTCACTATTATGGGGGCACTGGGGCTGTTATATAAAGTTATAGTTGTAACTATTATGGGGGCACTGTGGCTGTTATATAATGTTATAGTTGTCACTATTATGGGGGCACTGGGGCTGTTACTGTTATATAATATTATGGTTATTACAATTACAGGGGCACTGAGGCTGTGGCTATTATGGGTTGTGGCTTTTGTCACTATTATGGGGATCCTGTGGATGTCACTGCTGTGGGTCATTGTGTTTGTCACTATTTTGGGGCTCAGTATTTGGAGGCTCTGTAGCTGTCCCTATGGAAGGACTCCAGGTGGCACTAGTTAGGGTTCATTGTGGGGGCACTTTTGTCTATAAGCTGAGTGATACAACTGTCTGTCAGCTGAGCTGCGTCACAGTGTGTTGTCCGGGCTGATCGTTGTGGGTCTGGCTG
Organism: Phyllomedusa bahiana; assembly: GCA_025379985.1. Taxonomy (NCBI): domain Eukaryota; kingdom Metazoa; phylum Chordata; class Amphibia; order Anura; family Hylidae; genus Phyllomedusa; species Phyllomedusa bahiana. The sequence goes on along the minus strand of JAODAL010051751.1, from coordinate 18,205 downwards.
CTCCTTGCTATAGCCCCTGCCGGGGGTCCTTGTCCAGGGCTCCTCTCTTCTGTGATGTCTACATGTGTAGAGGTTGTTGAAATAGGACAATTCCTTTAATAAGTTCTTCTTTGCTCCCAGAGTGATCAGTAGATGTCACTGTCGCTCCAGGATTGTGACCATTTTATTTTCTTACTTATAATGCAATGCACTGAGTAAATATTTTTTGATATATTCAACCATATGTAAATTGATTTGGAAACAGCAAGGCCATATTCTGAATCTATTACTTGTCAGTACTGCTCTCACCTTTACCCTTCCAAAAAAAAATAAAAAAATCCACGTTCAGCTGGGAATCCGGCGCGTCCGCAGCCTGCGCCCCCACATAACTCACCAAGGAAAGATAAGGTATGGAGACTGCGCTGATCACCCCCAATCTAATGATAAATCAGATTTACTGGGAATATTTGTACAGAGGGAGACGCACGCGCGAGAGGTTCCTGATATATATTGCGCTGTCAAGCAGCGTTTGGCGGGAGGTGAAGGAATCTGCACCCCCCCGACCCTGAGAGCAATGAAGCTCCCAAACCTGAGAGCAATGATCCCCCGACCCTGAGAGAAATGATGCCGCCCCCCGACCTTTGTGGCTCCCACTGCCCAAGTTGGTCTTTGTATATTTTCTTATTGTGGCTATTTAATCGGTTCTTGTATCCAGACCCTTCTCCAGAATCCCGGTCACTATAACTTTTGGGGGTTTTCTATTATTACATCTGAAAATGTCCCCAAGGCCTTCCCCAAAATCCTGGTCACTATAACTTGTTATATTATTACATCTAAAAAAAGTATCCGACCCCCCCCGAATCCGGTCACTAAAAATTGTTCTATTATTACATCTAGAAATGTATCCAGACCCTTTCTCCAAATCCGGGTCATTTAATTGTTATATTATTACATCTAGAAATGTATCCAGACCTTCTCCAAATCCGGCCCACTAAAAAACTTGTTCTATTATTACATCTAAAAAATGTCTCCAGACCTTCTCCAGATACTGTCCACTGATAAACTTGTTATATTATTACATCTAGAAATAGTTCTCAGGACCTTTTACAGAATCCCGGTCACTTAACTTGTTTATTATTACATTCATGAAAGGACTCGACCCTCTCTAGAATCCTGGACATACTTACCTTGTTATATATATTCATCTAGAAATGTCTCCAGACCCTTTCTCCGATCCGGTCACGTTACCCTGTTATTTTTACTGATCTAGAAATGTATCCCGACCCTTCTCTAGAATCCTGGTCACTATAACTTGTTACATTATTACATCTAGAAATGTATCCAGACTATTCTCCAGAATCCCCGTCACTATAACTTGTTCTATTATTACATCTATAAAAGTATACAGACACCTCTCCAGAAACCCGGTCACTATAACTTGTTATATTATTACATCTAGAAATGTACCCAGACCCTTCCAGAATCCCAGTCACTATAACTTGTTATATTATTACTACATCTAGAAATGTATCGAGACCCTTCTCCAGAATCCTGGTCACTATAAATAGTTATATTATTACTACATCTAGAAATGTATCCAGACCCTTCTCCAGAATCCCGCGGGTCACTATAACTTGCTCTATATTACATCTAGAAATGTATCCAGACTCTCTCTCCAGAATCCGGGTCACTATAACTTGTTATATTATTACATCTAGAAATGTATCCAGACCTTCTCCAGAATCCCTGGTCACTATAACTTGTTATATTATTACATCTAGAAATGTATCCAGACCCTTCACCAGAAACCTAGTCACTATAACTTGTTCTATTATTACATCTAGAAATGTATCCAGACCCTTCTCCAGAATCCCGGTCACTATAACTTGTTCTATTATTACATCTAGAAATGTATCCAGACCCTTCTCCAGAATCCTGGTCACTATAACTTGTTTTATTATTACATCTAGAAATGTATCCAGACCCTTCTCCAGAATCCTGGTAATTATAACTTGTTATATTATTACATCTAGAAATACATCCAGACCCTTCTCCAGAATCCTGGTCTACTATAACTTGTTATATATTTCATCTAGAAATGTCTCCAGACCCTTCTCCAGAATCCCGGTCACTATATCTTGTTATATTACATCTAGAAATGTATCCAGACCCTTCTCCAGAATCCCGGTCACTATAACTTGTTCTATTATTACATCTATAAATGTATCCAGACCAGGGGCGTTGCTAGGGTCCCAAAACATCCGGGGCTCGGGCCCTGTGTTAAGTTTTGCTCAGTAGGGCAGGGTTCACACAGCATTTTTCACGCCCCATTGTGAACTGTGGCCTGGATTTTTACAGAGAAAAAACTGTAGCCAGCGCGTCCCTCTGATATTTATTCTCCCCAGAACAGGTAATCCTGGCTCTCAGTGAGAGCTATGAATTACCATAATGTCGGCCCGTATGTCGAGTGTATTGAAGCACAATTACGCGCCGAACTACAGACCGACATTACGTGGTATGAACATACACAGTGTATTTTTTGGGCATAACTGAGCTGTAATGCGCCCAAAGTGCACCCCGCAAATACGGTAAATTCAGGGGCGTAGCTATAGGGGGTGCCGAGGTAGCAATCGCTACTGGGCCCTGCAGCCTGAGGGGGCCCAAAAGACCCTCTGCCATAAGGAGATACCAGTATTGTAAATGGCACATGGTAGTGGGGGGGGGGGGGGGGGAGGGATATTTCACTTTTTGCACTAGGGCCCAGGAGCTTCAAGTTACGCCTCTGGGTAAAATCATAGCGGTGAGGGCTCTGGTTACTGGTTGTTTTCCCTGGCACTAAGAACCTGCCCGTAAAAATGAGTGACCTGCCACAGGGGGAGAAGTGAAAGTGGATGGGAGGTGGCTGGTGCGCTGCTGAAATTACCTGCTGGAGAGCGCATACTTTCAACAGCAGGCGTATAGCGGTGCGCACCGGTAAGGGCCACTACACGCTGTGTGAACATACCCTTAGGCCATGTTCACATGGTGTACTGCCGCATGTACTCTACACGCCTCAGTGCGCTGTGCATTTTGGAAGGTTGGGGGCCGGCTCCATTCACTACAATCATCAGCGGCGCGTAAGCGCCACGAAGAAGTGACCTGTCTCTTCTCTCCCCAGGCCTACGATACGATCGTATTGTACGCCCAAGGAGACGGACATAATTCATAGTTCTCTATGAGAGCAATGGATTACCATAATTGTGGGGCACATGTTGGGTTTATCGATGTGCAAATACGCCGCAAAATGTACCCTGCTGTTACACCGTGTGAACATACCGCCAGCCTGGCTGCAGCAGCTAAAAACATAGGCAACCCTGACAAATGACAGGTAAAAAAAAATTCTATTCAAATATAATTCATCATCAAGTTGTAGTTTTCATGTATTAGGGACACACAGGCAGGATTATGTTTAGTGACGTGAATGAGGCGATATTGTGGACATTTGTGTAAATACAGTACATACACATTTGCATACATACACACACACACATACACATGTACACACACACACATGTATAGACATGCACACATATGTATACAAATACACACACATGTATAGACATACACACATATGTATACAAATACACACACATGTATAGACATACACACATATGTATACAAATACACACACATGTATAGACATACACACATATGTATAGACAATACATCACCCACATTTATGGTAATAGACATACACACATATGTATACAAATGCACATACATGTATAGACATTACCACATCATAGATGCAATTACCAAGGCCAAGATGCATAGACAACATATGTTACAAATACACCACCATGATCAGACATAACACATATGTATACAGAATACACACACATGTATAGATAGCCAAATATGCTATACAAATACACACACATGTATAGACCATGCACACACTATGTATACAAATACACACACATGTTATGACATTGCACAATATGTATACAAAATCACCACATGTATAGCTACAGACACACTATGTATACGAAATACACACCATGTATAATATGCACACATATGGTATACAAAACCGCACACATTATTGACTGCACACTATATGTATTCAAATCAACCACCATCATGTATAACATGCACACTTATTGTTTTTTTTTACAAATTTACCACCAAACATGTATATGACATGCCACAATAGTGTTGCTAAATACCACACAAGTTTAGACATACACACATATGTATACAAACACAACATGTATACGACACTTAACCATATTGTATGACCACACATGCTATAGCACATTATGTATTACACATACTAACACATGTATGACAGCATACCATAATGTTACCAGTGCAGCAGAATATATACATTCAGTTCACATTCATATTGTTTCACAATTATACTATCTACCATTGGTCTCTACAGTGAGGCTACTAACTCACTTGAGACTTTCATGGTATGGGCACCTGTGGGAGCTTCTGTTGACTCCATAACGAAATCACTGGAGCTACACATGGTGTGGGACCCGGGAGCACGGCAGGGGGCGGAGCCGATCACAGCAGGGGGTGGAGCTGAGACAGGCAGGGGCGGAGCTGATCACGGCAGGGGGCGGAGCCTCTCACTCGCTGAGTGAGGCTGAACTTCCTGACTCTTGTGCTGAACGTGGCTGCAGGGCACAGAGTCAGGAACTTCAGTGAGTGAGCAGCCGGCGCCCCTCCCCCCTCCTAAGTCCCGACACCCCGGGCAGTTACCCTGCCTCCCTGCAGGCTCTTACGTACAACCCTGAGCTGTATGTGCATCCAGAGGAAGCACATACAGCTGAACAGATCGTCGGCTCTGCAGGCACACAGCAGCTGCCGACGATCTGAGGTTCGGGGCACAGACAGGTTTATCCGGGGCTTGTGCCCCGAACAAACCTGTCTAGCGACGCCCTGATCCAGACCCTTCTCCAGAATCCTGGTCACTATAACTTGTTATATTATTACATCTAGAAATGTATCCAGACCCTTCTCCAGAATCCTGGTCACTATAACTTGTTTATATTCATCTAGAAATGTATCAGACCTTCTCCAAATCGGTCACTATAACTTGTTATATATTACATGTACAAATGTATCCACACCCTTCTCCAGAATCCCCGTCACTATAACTTGTTATATTATTACATCTAGAAATGTATCCGGACCCTTCTCCAGAATCCGGTCACTATAACTTGTTATATTATTACATCTAGAAATGTACCAGACCCTTCTCCAGAATCCTAGTCACTAGAACTTTTTATATTATTACATCTAGAAATGTATCCAGACCCTTCTCCAGAATCCTGGTCACTATCATTTGGTCTATTACATCTAGAAATGTATCCAGACCCTTCTCCAGAATCCTGGTCACTATAACTTGTTATATTATTACATCTAGAAATGTACCAGACCCTTCTCCAGAATCCCGTCACTATAACTGTGTATATTATTACATCTAGAAATGTTCCAGCCTTCCAGAATCTGATCACTATAACTGTTATATTACATCTAGAAATGTACCAGATCTTCTCCAGAATCCTGGTCACTATAACGTGTTATATTTATTACATCTAGAAATGTATCCAGACTCTTCTCCAGAATCCCGCACTATAACTGTTTATATTATTACATCTAGAAATGTATCCGGACCCTTCTCCAGAATCCCGGTCACTATAACTTGTTATATTATTACATCTAGAAATGTACCAGACCCTTCTCCAGAATCCTAGTCACTAAACTTTTATATTTTACACTAGAAATGTATACAGACCCTTCTCCAGAATCCTGGACACTATAATTGTTTATTACATCTATAAATGTATCCAGACCCTTCTCCAGAATCCTGGTCACTATAACTTGTTATATTATTTCATCTAGAAATGTATCCAGAACCTTCTCCAGAATCCAGGTCACTATAACTTGTTATATTATTTACATCTAGAAATGTATCCAGACCCTTCTCCAGAATCCTGATCACTATACTTGTTATTTACATCTAGAAATGTACCAGATCTTCTCCAGAATCCTGGTCACTATAAGTTATATATTACATCTAGAAATGTATCCAGACCCTTCTCCAGAATTTGGTCACTATAACTTGTTATACTCTTACATCTAGAAATGTATCCAGACCCTTCTCCAGAATCCTGGTCACTATAACTTGTTATATTATTACATCTAGAAATGTATCCAGACTCTTCTCCAGAATCCCGGTCACTATAACTTGTTATATTATTACATCTAGAAATGTATCTGGACCCTTCTCCAGAATCCCTGTCACTATAACTTGTTATATAATTACATCTAGAAATGTATCCAGACCCTTCTCCAGAATCCCGGTCACTATAACTTGTTATATTATTACATCTAGAAATGTCTCCAGACATTTTTGATCTTTATTAGTGAATTCTCCTTGACAAGTTCCTCTGGCAGAGAGTTCCACAGTCTCACTGCTCTAACAATAAATACTCCCTTTCTATGGTTAGGTAGAAGGCTGCTTGCCTTCTGTCCTCCAGTCGTAGCGGATGCCCCCTTGTTCTGGATACAGTCCTGTGTATAAATAAATTTTGGGAGAGATGTCTATATTGATCTTTAATATATTTATACATATTTATTATGTCCCCCCGAAGCCTTCTTTTCTCTAAACTAAATAACCCTAAACTTGCTCATCTTTCTGGGTATTGTAGTCCACCCAGTCCTTTCTATTTATTTTTGTTTGCCGCCTTATGTTTTCTGTTCAAGCATCGTTACTTTTCTTTCTGTTGCCTGAGTGTCACCAAAACTGTCACATATTCATGTGTGGTTCTAACCAGTGACTTGTTATAATGGGACGAATAATGGTTCTCATCATGTCATCTAGCCCCTGTTAATTGCACCTCCATGAATCTATTTGCCGTGGCAGCTGCTGCCTGACCTGGCTGCTACACAATTATGTTTTACTGTCCACCAGGATTCCCAAGTCCTTCTTCCAGTCACTTTCCCATGGTTTTGCATTTAACATGTAGTTCATGTATGGGTTTCTCTGTCCCCATGTGTCATAACCTTGCATTTATCTGTTACACTCATCTGCCTCCTTCTCTGCCCCGCCTCCATATCTTATTCCATAGTCGCTTTGTAATAACTCTTATCCTCTAAATTGTGTGGTCTGGATACTTATCTACTGTCATACAGTGACCCCCTCGATACTGATCCTTGTGGTACCCTACTAGTGACTCAGTGGACTCTCTAATGTACTTGATTCCTGTGTATCCGGACTGTTAGGTGGAGTTGAAACTCCTTTCCCAAATACTGACCTTGTGGTACTCCACAGTAACAAGATCTCTTCCAATACTGATCCCTGTGGTACTCCTAGTAACGTGACCCCTCAGTACTGACCCCTTGGGCTCCACTAGTAACATGGTCCAGTTGAGTTGTACCTTAATCACCCCCCTTTGTTTATCCTGAGCATTGCTTTCCCCTTGCACCATTTTCCCCCCAGTCCCAAACATTTAATTTACCTACCAACCTTTTATGGGCGATTATTTAAATATTTACTGGTTTTGCTTGGTTCCGAGTTGTTAATGTAGCAAATATTATGTTGGGTTTTGTGCATGTTTATTATGATGCCCAAGCTGGTTTTTTAAAGGTCTTGCTGTGGTTTTTGAGTTTTTACACAGATGTTCCCATGTTTGGTTTTTTTGGTTTTTTTTTCTGGTTCATCAGTCGGTTTATGTTCTGGTTCTTGCTTGGTTCCCGAGCTGTTAACATGGTGCTTCCATTTGGTTTTGGTATTTTTTTTCTGATTCATCAGTCGGGTTTTTGTTCTGGGTTCTTGCTTGTTTCCTGAGTTGTTACACTTATGTTCCATGTTTTCTTATTTGGTTTCATCAGCGGTTCTTGTACTGGTTTTTGCTGTGGTTTGAGTTGTTAAATGATGCTTCCTATTTTTTGGGTTTTTGGGTTGTTTTTTCTGGTTCACCAGTCAGTTCTTGGGGGTTCTTGTTGTGGTTTTTGGGTTTTTACACCTAGTCTTCCCATTTGGTTCTTATTCGGTTCATCATCGGGTTTTTTTGTTTGGTTCTTGCTCTGGGTTTGAGTTATTACACTAGTGCTTTCCCTTGTTGGGTTTTTCTGGGGTTCATCAGTCGGTTCTTTTTTTGGTTCTTGCTCTGGGCCTGAGTTGTTACACATAGTGCTTCCTATGTTGGTTCGTATTCTGGTTCATCAGTCGGTTCTTTTACTGGTTCTTGCTCTGGTTCCTGAGTTGTTACACATAGTGCTTCCTATGTTGGTTCTTGGATATGTTCTTATTCTGGTTAAACAGGAGGTTCTTGGGGAGGTTCTTGCTCTGGTTCCTGAGCTGTTACACATGGTGCGTCCTTTGTTGGTTCTTGGTTATGTTCTTATTCTGGTTCATCAGTCGGTTCTTGTACTGATTCTTGCTCGGGTTCCTGAGCTGTTACACATGGTGCTTCCTATGTTGGTTCTTGGATATGTTCTTATTCTGGTTCATCAGTCGGTTCTTGTACTGGTTCTTGCTCTGGTTCCTGAGTTGTTACACATGGTGCTTCCTATATTGGTTCTTGGATATGTTCTTATTCTGGTTCATCAGTCGGCTCTTGTACTGGTTCTTGCTCTGGTTCCTGAGCTGTTACACATGGTGCTTCCTATGTTGGTTCTTGGATATGTTCTTATTCTGATTCATCAGTCGGTTCTTGTTCTGGTTCTTGCTCTGGTTCCTGAGTTGTTACACATGATGCTTCCTATGTTGGTTCTTATTCTGGTTCATCAGTTGGTTCTTGTACTGGTTCTTGCTGTGGTTCCTGAGTTGTTACACATGATGCTTCCTATGTTGGTTCTTGGATATGTTCTTATTCTGGTTCACCAGTCAGTTCTTGTGCTGGTTCTTGTTGTGGTTCCTGGGTTGTTACACATAGTGCTTCCTATGTTGGTTCTTATTCTGGTTCATCAGTCGGTTCTTGTACTGGTTCTTGCTCTGGTTCCTGAGCTGTTACACATGGTGCTTCCTATGTTGGTTCTTGGATATGTTCCTATTCTGGTTCATCAGTCGGCTCTTGTACTGGTTCTGACTTTTTCACCAGAAGACTATCCCTGACATCAGCATGACTGGAGCTCCTCGGCCTCGATTATAAATTTGCCTCACGCTGACACAATAACATTACAGAGGGGCAATTAATTTCCTTTATTACTATACAAATGGAGAAGAAATTAATTGTTTCTGGAGTGATGACCATTTTGGTGAAGTATCTTGAGATCTAATCAAGATTTTTTTTTTTTATAACCAAATTAGAAATGATGGCGAGTCTTAAAATAGTTCCTGCCTGCGTGCCCTGTGTAACAATGATATCAGCCAGTCCAGCGCCTGGCGAGTCTCTGACTGATGAGGTTACTCAGTGGCTGAACATCACCTGAAGACAGAACGTATGGCTTCTTCATGTATTGCTGGGAAACTGTGTAAATACTTTCCTTCACTTCATTCTGGGTTACATCATGTGCTTTGCTCCTGTCACATCCAGAGCTGCATTCACACAATTCTGCTATCTTCAGAACACTTCCTTTACAGCATACTTGCCAACGCTCCCGGGTTGGGCGGGGGGTCCTACATATGGTGGCCTCCTCCCGCCTGTACAGGAAGGGTTGGTGAAACCTCCCATAGCTAAACAGCTGCTGGAGGTTCTTTGTAATATAAGCGGCATCAGGGCAGCGTCAAGAGACGCTGTCCTGAAGCCACTGACTGGGCCGCTGGTGCGATGCTCTGAAAGCTTCCTGTATAGGAGGCTATCGGAACAACGGACCCCACTGCTGGGGGAGGGGCGGAGCTTAGAAGGAGCCACAAAGCTCTGCCCCCTCTACCCAGCACAGCAGCGTCAAGACTTCAGGATGCCGGCAACAGGACAGGTACGTACATTACCGGGGGTGGCGTGTGGGGGCGGGGTGTATGTGTTTCAGTATGCAGGGAGGGGTGAGTGTGTGTTTGAGTGTGCGGGAGAGGGGTGTATGTGTTTCAGTATGCAGGGGTGGGGTGTGTGTGGTGGAGTGTGCGGGCGCGGGGTGTATGTGTTTCAGTATGCAGGGAGGGGTGAGTGTGTGTTTGAGTGTGCGGGAGAGGGGTGTATGTGTTTCAGTATGCAGGGGTGCGGTGTGTGTGGTTGAGTGTGCGGGAGAGGGGTGTATGTGTTTCAGTATGCAGGGGTGGGGTGTGTGTATTTGAGTGCGCGGGATAAGGGTGTGTGAGTTTCAGTGTAGGGAGAGAAGAGTTTCTGTGCTTGACTGTGCAGGGTGGGGTGAGTGTGTGTTTGAGTATACGGGGGATGGGTGTGTCGTGTTCGAGTGTGCAGGGGAGGGGTGTGTGTTTGAGTGGGCATGGGGGCAGGAGTTGCCTCTTGTTGCCTGGCCCTTGCTCCTGTCCTCTGGAGTCTGTCTCTGGTGGTCACAAGGGGCAGTAGAAGACAGACTTTGCTGATTTCCTATGGCAATAGCCTATTCAGCATCCAGGAAAGCTGGGTGACACTCCATCCCTCAAAGGTAGCACCCAGCATTCCTATCATGGAAAGCTGGATGTTACCTGTGAGTGTCACCCAGCTTTCCTAGATGCTGAGTAGGGTATCCAGCCTATATGTATGTGTATAATGTTTCCCATTTGGACTACTTCGGATTCGATGGTTTACGTCAGGTCAACCTTGGATCCATTTTATTCAAATAAACAGTTAAAGAAGGCTGGTGTCGGGGAGTGATTATTTAAATAAAAGGTTTTTTTGCAATTTGTGTCTGTTTTTTTCCATATAATTCCAGTGATAGTAATGGAGGTTTCTGATAGACGCCTCTTCATTACTATCGCTCGGGCTTGGTGTCAGCCAGTGGTGTTTCTTGTTGTCCAAGGCTGACGCTAACCCGACTCTTCCCAGTACTCATCGCACCAGGGGTACTGGGAAGAGCTGGTAACCATCAGCAGCGGACACTATTAAAGGTGAGAAGTCCACTTTGGAGCAGCACGTGCAGGATGGTATTTTTAAGGAAGGGACCAGTATCGATGGATCTTTCTATTCTGATAGTATCAGGCTGCAGCTGTTGGTTTTACCCTGGCTGGTTATGGAAAATGGGGGGGACTCCACGTTGTTTTTTTTCTGAAAACTTATTTAGGATTCCTCAATTAAATAAATGGTTGTTTGAAAAAAAATAAAACAATCGTGGGGTTCCCTCCATTCTCACATAACACGACAACTAGCAGCCCTGATACTATTAGAATGGGAGAAGGACCCATGTTAACATTAGCACCTTCAAGGTCCTTCCCACCGCTAAAAATAACAGCCCGCAGCTGCCCCAGAGCCGGAACATCACATTAGAGGGTCCACTTCTGACGGTTACCGGCTCTTCCCAGTAGCCCTGGTGCATTTGGTACTGAGGTAATAGTGACACTGGGTTAGTGCTAGCCTTGGGGTGAAAAAAATGCTGCTGGCTGACACCAAGCCCATGCATTAGTAATGGAAAGGCGTCTGTCAGATACCGCCATTACTAAAACTGAAAGTAAGGAAAATAAATACAGACACAAGTTGCACACAAAACCTTTTAATTAAATAAACACTCCCCGACATCAGCCCTCTTTAAGATGTCTCATGTGAGTTCCTAGATGTAACTGCACTGTAGTCACTTAAATGTCTGCAGAGCCTGTGTACACTGGTACTTACCACTATAAGGTCAATGTATGGAGGTAATAGACTGTCTGCAGAGCCTGAGTACAGTGGTACTTACCACTATATGGTCACTGTATGGAGGTAATATACAGTCTGCAGAGCCTTGTGTACACGGGTATATACCACTTTCTGGTCTGTGTATGGAGATGTGTGTTTTCAGTCTTAAGTGTACGTGTACACTAGTAACTACTACTATCTTGGTCACTGTCATGGACGGTATATATCAGTCTGCTAGAGCCTGTGTACACTGGTGTTACATTATATGGTCACTGTATGGAGGTAATATACAGTCTAGCAGAGTCTTGTACACTGTTGTCTTATCACTATAATGGTCACTGTATTGTGTGAGTAATATGAACAGTATGGCAGAGCCTGTGTACACTGGTGTGTCTACCACTATAGGACACTGTATGGATGGTAATTTACAATCTGCAGAAGCAGGCCTGTGTACATTGGTGTCTACCACTATATGGTCACTGTATAGAGGCAATATACAATCTGTAGAGCCTGTATACACTGGTGTCTACCACTATATGATCACTGTATTGAGGTAATATACAGTCTGCAGAGCCGTTGTACGCTGGTAACTACCACTATATGGTCACTGTATGGAGGTAATATACAGTCTGCAGAGTCTGTTTATTTTAGCCCTAGAGCTAGGGCTGTATCTGCTGGTAGCCACTCATTTTTTGAACCATTACCCCTGAAATATTCCAGCATTACCTGCTCTCCTATCTATCTATCTATCTATCTATCTATCTATCTATCTATCTATCTATCTATCTATCTATCTCTACTCTATCTAATCTATCAATCTATCTATCTCTTTTCTATCTATCTATTATATGCATACTGACAACCTCTCGCGACATTTTGGCAGGGGGTCCCACTAATTGGGGTCCCCCCCCCGCCACTCCCGGCAGAGGTTGGCATGTTTCTCCCGCCGCCAGCAGGCAAGGGGGGGACGCGGCCTTGAGTAGCGCTAGTGTGTTACGAGACTCTTCGCCGCGGGTTAGGCAGCTCTTACAGGCGGGTGAGCGGCCACGTTTCACCCCCCGGGAGTCTCGCTGTGCAGGGAGGAGGCAGGAGGGATCGCTCCCTCCTCCCTTCAGCCCCTGTATGTACAGCGCCGGTGCGCGCCGTACATACAGGTCAGCGGCACAGAGGGAGTGACGCGCCTCTGCACTCACTTCCCCTGCGTCGCTGAGGGAGATCGGAGATATCGGAGCTGCAGGAGCTGGTGAGGTATAGTGGATTTTTTATTTTATTTTATTTAGTTATGGGGGGGGCTCTACTGCTACTAAATGGGGCACTACCTGGCTACTAAGAAGGGGGCAACTACATGGCTACTAAAGGGGGCACTAATGGCTTCTCTAAAGGGGGCAACTACCTACTGGCTTCTAAAGAGGGCAACTACCTACCGGACTACTAAAGGGTGGCACTACCTGCATTCTATTAAAAGGGGGCTAATACTAACTGGCTTTAAGAGTGGCAACTAACATGACATGGACTACTAAAGGGGGGCACTACATGGCTTCTAAAAGGGTCGGGTAATACTACCCTGGCTTCTAAGGGACAGGCAACTACCTACCTGTCTTCTAAAGGGGTGCAACTACCTACCTGTTGTAAAGGGGCACTACCGGCTACTAAAGGGGGCACTACCTGGCTTCCTACAGGGGGCATACTACTCACTACCTGGCTTTAAGAGGGCAGTACCTGGCGTCTAAATGGTGGCAACTACCTACCTGGCTTCTAAAGGGGGGCAACTACCTACCTGCTAGTGAAAGGGCTGGCACTACCTGGCTACTAAAGGGGCAATACTTGTTCTAAAGGGCGAGAAACTACCATTCCTGGCTTCTAAGAGGGGTTCAACTTGTCCTACCTGGTCTTCTAAAAGTATGGGGCTAACTACCCTACCTGGCTACTAAAAGGGGCACTCTGGCTACTTAAAGAGGCATACCTGGCTTCTAAAGGGGGCAATACCTAGCCTGGCTTCTAAATGGGGGCACTACCTGGCTTCTAAAGGGGGCAACTACCTACCTGGCTACTAAGGGGTAGGCACCTACCTTGCTACTAAAGGGGGCAACTAGCCTGGCTATAAAGGGGGCAACTACTACCTGGCTTCTAAAGGGGGCAACTACGCTACTGCTTCTAATTGCGGGCACTACCGGCTCTCTAAATGGAGGGCAACTACTACCCTGGTTCTAAGGGGGCGAAGGGGGGCTACTACTGGCTACTAAAGGGGGCACTACCTGGCTTCTACAGGCAGGCAACTACCTACTGGATTCTAAAGGGGGCCAAACTACCTAATACTGGCTACTAACAGGGGGGCACTACCTGGATATCTGTAAAGGGAGGGCAACATACCTACCTGGCTTTCTAAAGGGGCAACTACCTGACTTCTAAGGGTGGCAATGGCAACTACTCCTACTGGCTCATAAGGGGGCAACTACCTACCGGCTACTAAAGCGGGTACTAGACATGGTGTACTAAAGGGGGCTCTACCTTGGCTTCTAAAATGGGGTAATACTACCTACCTGGCTTCTAAAGGGGGCAACTACATACTGGATTACTAAAGGCGGCACTACCTGGCTATCTAAAAGGGGGCAACTACCTACCTGGCTTCTAACAGGGGGCACTACCTACTGGCTACTAAAGGGGGCAACTACCTGACTTCTTAAAGGGCGGCCTCTACCTTGACTACTAAAGGGGGCAACTTACCTGGATAACAATGTGTAACTAGGGGGCAACTACCTGACTACTCTCTCTAGGGGGCAACTACCTGGCTTCTAAAGGGGGCCACTACCTGACTACAAAGAGGGAACTACCTGGCTACAAGGGGGCAATCTACGTGCCTGTAAGGGGGCAACTACCTGGTTATGGGGGGGGGGGGGGGGCTACGGCCGCCCGCCCTCTTTAATATCGGCTTTTCAATTGTCAAAAGTTCGGCAACTATGATCTATGTCTATCTAATCCTATCTATCTATCTATCTATCTCTTATCTCTATCTATCTATCTCATATATATTATCTATCCAATCTATCTATCTATCTATCTATCTATCCATACATTATCTATCTATCTCATATCTATCTATCTATCTATCTATCTATCTCATATCTATCTATCTATCTATCTATCTATCTATCTCATATCTATTCTTATCTATCTATCTATTCATATCTATCTATCTATATATCTATCTATCATCTATCAGTGTGTCTCATATCTATCTATCTAGTTCTTTCTATCTATCTATCTTTTCTTTATCTATCTATCTCTTTATCATATCTATCTATCTATCTACTCTTTCTATCTATATATCTCATATCTATTATCTATCTTATCATATCTATACTATCTATCTATCTATCTATCTCTATCTTATCTTATCTATCTATCCTTCATAGTATCTATCTATCTTTCTATTCTATCTATTCTATCTATCTATCTATCTATCTATCTATCTATCTATCTATCTATCTATCTATCTTATTTCTATCTACCTGCATTTCTTGCTTTGTCTTTGTACAATTTAGCCTCCCAGTATAGACTAAACATTATCTGCCTTAGCTTTCGAACTCAACATTCAAACGCCTGTCTCAAAGATGACCAAATACTACCAAAAAGTGGGTTCCATTGAAAGCTTCCAATGGGTCCTAGATTCTGAGTCCACAGTGTGTAATCAAGGTCTGCAGCCGCGCACATGTATCTGTTATCGATATATATGGAAATTGGAAAGCCAATCACAGCGCAGTGGACGCCGCCGGATGCAGACTTCTGAATGGTAATTTGCAGATACAATATACTATGCATATAAATGTAATATTTGATGGAGAGACCTGAGAGTGGTCATTGACTCTGAGAAACAAACTATAGACTGATTGCACCCCCTGCTTTCCTGATGGAGGGAGCTGTATGCTGAACCTTCACCTGAGCTCACCTGCTGCTATAACCCGGGCACTCTGTGGTGTCTGATACTATATGGAAAGCTTTGTTGTTATTATCGTTACTTAATTTAAAGCGTTGTCAGTTCCAGGACGCTGGACACTCCAAGGGGTCACCTACAAAACTTGTGTCAAACTAACGATAAATGACTAACAACTGGCACAGAGGGAGAGAGGACCCTGCCCGCGAGGCTTACAATCTACAAGGGAGGATGAGGAGGGAAGGTGAGGAGCAGACATGTTTGTGGGGGGGTGTAGTGGCAGTGGGGTTATTGTTGGTTATCGGCTCCTGAAGAGATGGGTTTTCAGGTTGGATTTGAGACTAGCGAAAGCGGAGGAGAGTCTGAAGTGTTGGGGCAGTGCTGGCAGAGTGTTGGGGAAGACGCGGAGAAGGCTTGGTGACGGTTGTGTGAGGAGCCTGATAAGAGGAGCAGCAGAGAGGAGGAGCGGAGTGATTGCGAGAGGGGTAGGTCTTCTGTGAGATTAAGGCAGAGTGTCTATGGAGGGGAGGGTTATGGAGAACTTGCTAGGTGGCTCAGTGTTAGTAACTTGAAGTGGGTTCTCTGGGCAATGGATAGCCAGTGTAGGGATTGGGAGAGGGGAGAGGCAGGGGAGTAGCGAGGAGAGAGGTGGATAAGACGGACAGCAGAGTTGAGGATAGTTTGGTGGAAGCAAAAGTGCTAGATGGGAGGCCACAGTGTAAGATTTTGCACTAGTCTAGGTGGGAGGTCGCAGAGATGGATGTTGCAGTAGTCTAGACGGGAGGCCACAGGGGAGGATGTTGTAGTAGTCTAGGTGGGAGGCCACAGGGGAGGATGTTGCAGTAGTCTAGGTGGGAGGCCACAGGGGAGGATGTTGTAGTAGTCTAGGTGGGAGGCCGCAGGGGAGGATGTTGCAGTAGTCAGGTGGGATGGCCAAGTGGAAGGACGTTGTTGCTGTAGTCTAGGTGGGCGGCGCAGGGAGGAGGTTGCATAGTCTATCGCGCTGGAGGACACAGGGGAGGAGTGTTGAGTAGTCTAGGTGGGAGCCGCAAGGGGAGGATGCTGTGCAGTAGTCTAGACATGAGGGGCCACAGCGATGGATGTTGCAGTAGTTAGGTGGGAGGACACAGAGATGGATGTTGTAGTAGTCTAGAATGGAGGCTCAGTGGCCGGGATGTTTGCAGAAGTCTAGATTGGGTACGGACGATGGGGGGGGTGTGTTGCAGTAGTCTAAGGGACGGGAGGCCACAGGGGTGAGCTGTTGCAGTAGTCGAGATGGGAGGGCAACAGGGGAGGATGTTGCAGTAGTTTAGATGGGAGGCCGCAGTGGAGGATATTGCAGTAGTCTAGACGGGAGGCCACAGGGGAGGATGTGTGCCAGTAGTCTAGACAGTCGGCCAACAGGGGAGGGTGTTGCAGTAGTGTCTAGTCGGGAGGCCGCACAGGGAAGGATGTTGCAGTAGTCTAGGTGGGAGGCCGTAAGGGAGGATGTTGCAGTACAGTCTAGATGGGAGCGACAGGGGAGGAAGTTGTAGTAGTCTAGGTGGGGAGGCCACAGGGAGGATGTCTGTAGTATAGGGCGAGATGGGAAGCCGCAGGGGAGGGTGTTGCAGTAGTCTAGATGGGAGTCCAGTCAGGGGAGGATGTTGCAGTAGTCCTAGACGGGAGGCCACAGTGGAGGATGTTGCAGTTGTCTCTAGATGGGGCCGCAGGGAGAGATGTTGCAGTATAGTCTAGATGGAAGGGCCGCAGGGTGGTGGGATGTTGTAGTAGTCTAGACGCGGAGGAAGCAGAGCAGGGATGGTTGCAGTAGTTTAGTTTGGTTGAGCGAAAAGAGGAAGGTGTCTTGTAGTAGGATAGACGGGAGGCCACAGAGAATGATGTTGCAGTAGTCTAGATGGGAGGCCACAGGGAATGATGTTGCAGTAGTCTAGACGGGAGGCCACAGAAGGATGTTGCAGTAGTGTAGATGGGAGGTTGTAGAGAAGGATGTGGCAGTAGTCTAGGTGGGAGGCTACAGAGAAGGATGTTGCAGTAGTCTAGGTGGGAGGCCACAGGGGAGGATGTTGCAGTAGTCTAGATGGGAGGCCGCAGAGGAGGATGTTGCAGTAGTCTAGACAGGAGGCCACAGGGGAAGCTGTTGCAGTAGTCTAGACGGGAGGCCACAGGGAAGGATGTTGCAGTAGTCTAGGTGGGAGGCCATAGGGGAGGATGTTGCAGTAGTCTAGATGGGAGGCCACAGGGGAGGGTGTTGTAGTAGTCTAGGTGGGAAGGCCACAGGGGAGGATATTGTAGTAGTCTAGGTGGGAGGGCCGCTGGGAGAGGGGTTGCAGTATGTCTAGATGGAGGCCAGAGGGAAGGGGAGGATGTTGCAGTAGTTTAGATGGAAGGCCGCAGGGGAGGATGTTGTAGTAGTCTAGACGGGAGGCAGCAGAGAAGGATGTTGCAGTAGTCTAGGTGGGAGGCCACAGAGAAGGATGTTGCAGTAGTCTAGACGGGAGGCCACAGAGAAGGATGTTGCAGTAGTCTAGATGGGAGGCCTCAGGGAAGGATGTTGCAGTAGTCTAGGTGGGAGGCCACAGGGGAG